>JABSTR010001399.1:0-64401 GCA_013339765.2 Haemaphysalis longicornis | reverse complement strand
TCTTCTACAAGTACGCGTAAACAAACCATCATACTTCTTCTTGGGGCCTTTTCACCTTCTCTATTGTTACTTGGTCTGAGCCTTACGCAAGAAAAATATGCTGACCCAGTGTTTGCACTTGGGACAAAAACGCCTAAAGGACTATACTGAACCCCAAACACAAAACGGATACCTCTTTGTTTGAATGGCATTATGTATTACCCTTTTCATACATTAACAATATTTTATTCCCAATTTTGATGTATCATAATAATAAATATGACTTTGCCCTGTTACTAAAACTTATTTCAGCCGAAAAGTGCCCTATGTATACAGGTCAGCTAAAAGTGACCTATACTGGCCTATATCGACCGCTGTGGGAATGAAACCTGAATAAACCATGAATTAGGACAAAACAAGGTAAACCATTTTTTTATAACTGATAATCCTCTGTTCTTGAACTGGCCAACTAGAGTAATACGGTTCATCATTTCCAAAAGGGAATTAAAACTATTGATTCATAGTATTACGCACGTCATTAGCTCAACCTACAGAAGTGTATTGCTACTACGCATGGTGCCATTATTTCTTGTGTCTATTACCCCAAATTTGAAATATTTTTTATGAACTAAGAGATGCACTGTAGATTTATCTTTGTAGCTCTTATCATGGTTGTTAAGATTGTTGTGTTGGTTGACAAAATTTTTCTACGCTGCTTTGGTTTGTGTAAACGCGAGGCATTGGCCCAGGCAGGAGACGTTTAACTCTTGTTGGCTCTTGCCTCACGAGCATACGTAACTATGTGCAAATAAATATTTATTTCATTTGATATCAGCTCGGGGCTTGCCCCTGCATTCACTTGAAGCGTTAAAATAATGACACTCCGCATTTTTATGTTACTTTATGATGCACGCGCGGAGAAATGAGCCCTACAACTCTATTCGATGCGCAATGCACGGGTCAATATTGTTAGTGCTAAAAATGGCGGGGTTCTTACAGGATGGAGTGCCAATTTACCTGAAAATGCACATTGGGTATTTAGCGAACACAAACTTGTGTAAGTAGAATGTTTCTTAAAACAAGTGCTTCTTTCGGGAAAGCAAGCTGGCCTAGTCAATGTGAGCAGAAGCTAGTGTCCTTAAGAGTGCTAAAAAGAAGCAATGAAAGCAATTCAATGATGCCAGTTCGGCACTTACTTGACATCGCCTGTTACGTACTCACGATTGGCTCTGTGCTTCACTCTCTGTTATATAGACATCGCCCGCCAACACATTTTACTGCTCCATATGGAAAAAAATTAAATTACAGCTACATCTCGTTGCAAAGCTAAATTTCTGCTGAACTTAAAAAAAGAGCGAAATTAAATAGTGGGTAGTCTGCACGACCGAATCATGCAATTTCTTTCAGTAGTCGTTGCACAAAACCCTCAAGAGACGATTTCTGGAATAATAGCTTACTACAGACACTTTTTAGTCACCAGCGACGGTTTTTGAAAGCTCCGTTACAAATGTTATTAGAATAAGGGGAAAGGGATTGGCTCAAACTGTTTTGTATTCAAAACAATCCATATCTTCTTCTCCATGCTTGAGATTTGTGACAAGTCCTAGCTGATTTTCCAGGGTGGGGGTGGACAGCAAGATCATAACACGCTAGTTAAGGTATAAGGGTTGGGGGCAGGGAGGGGATGCATAGGTAATAGTGGCGGTTGTTTGGGATTATTCAAAAATTCTGCTATTATGTGCTAGAGAGTGCCTATTTTTTACAGATCGGGAATGCTTGTAATTGGTTTCGAAACTAGTGATTGAGCAGTCAAAGGTCAGAAAATCATTGTGTCTAGATTAATTGGCATACATTTTTCTGTTCTCTCGTGAGTTCGGCGGGTGGTGCTCAGGGCTCCCTTTCGTCATCCCTGTAGTGAGGTGTGTCCCTGTAGGTCAGCGATAGTTGGTTTTTCGACTCTTTTACGGCCGTCGCCGTAGATCTGTGTTCGGACCTGCTGCAGGGCAAATGCCTTTCCCTTTACCGCAGATTGGGCTGAGACTCACACTAGTTTTATGTTTTTGGAGGTTTTTTGTATTTGATCACACGGAGTGCCATACAGCAAGCTTCTAAAGGCTTTCTGCGAATCCGCAACGACACTGGTATTGCCGAGTAAGATGAGTGACAGCGCAATTAAACCGTCATCTGCCTCTTCCTCGTTCGTCATGAAGTGGACGCACACGTTACTAGCTCTTGCATGGTCGTAACCATTCCAGTTGACCGGTTCGTTGATTAATTCATGGAGAGCATCTGTGAAAACAACCCCTTACTCTTTTGCTTAAAAGGTCGCAAATCAGTGTGCGCACGAAACCATTTTATTTTTCTTGCAATGGATCGCCCAAAATTAAAGTTTACCCTGTCATTAGGCTGTACGCATGCCTGAAGGACTTCGAAAGCACCGCGATAATGAGAACTGAGCAGCAAACTTATGGGAAACGTGGAGGTATATACAGCACAAGGCCTCCTGAATCAGTGGCGCCGCCTGGGTAGAGTGTGAGGCTCATTTCTTAAGGAAGGACCAAAATATGTCATGTCTCGCACGAAGATTAATATTTTAGGAATTGCTGAAAACGTGGCTGCCAGGTCAGTCGAGCATTTTGGTTTCCTTTATTTCTGCCTTTTGGTACACGCTACTCCACGAAGCTTCACCCAGAATACCTGAAATAGTTTACAGGTATATTGCTAAGTACCCTGGGTAACTATAAAAAACAACAGCATCCAAAAAAGCCAATTTTACAAACCTAGTTATTACGGCACCTAGACGAATTCCATGCAGTAATTATGCAAACTGTGTAATTGAATATCCTATTACCCTTCGAACATGGGTACCTGCAACGAAGCACCTACTAGCATGACTACCTAAATAGAAATCGTGTGATCAGGATTGCATCATTCAACTACATGAAATCTTTCGTAAAAGCAAACAAGGCACGCTGAAAAATCCAGGCATTCTAACACTTGTGCAACAGTAACAGTCAGTGAGCGAGCGTGTTAGGGCATGAAACTAAGAGGGCTTCGTTAAGGGTCTCAAGGTCCAAATTTGTCCAGCCCGTCTGCTCTATGATCAAAGCCGGGATGCCCATCTGTGCGGTTCCTAAAGTTCAAGTTCAAGTTGTTTATTTCCAACATTCACATCATCGGGGTCCTACAGGTGAAGGAGCAGTCAGAGACCACTTGAATAGTGTCTGGAGGCACACATAAAACCATCTGTTAGCAACATAAAAATAAAACTTCTGTGACTATAGAGATACATATACACATATTCTGTGTTATACCAAATAGTCCTGCCCCCGCAAACGCTTATTTTATTTATTTAGAAAATACTGCAGGCTAAGAATAGCCCAGGCAGGAGTGGGGGTGGTACAATACAAGAACATGACCAAAAAAAGGAAACAAATACAGGTGGCACAAACTAACAGGAAAATATACAACATATTACGGTACAAGAACGAGTATGTGTAAATATTTGGTGGGCAGATACGTAATTCTTGCCAAAGTGTTATCTTTGTTTCATCAGCAGTCTGTATATAACCTTGTGATCTCACCTATACCATGTACACCTAAAATAGCAGACGCGTAGACATTCATACGCATAGCTATGTACGTACAAAATTGTATACGAGCATTAACAGTTACCTACATTAAAAATATATTCTCCTTGCCAAGCAACCAGAAACAACAGCAAAAATTACATAGAAACAGGAGACACGAGGCTGCCACGTAAATAAACGCGCTAGATAAATATAGCACATCATACGTTGTTGTTCTCAACAAAAGCCAAATAAACAAAAACGCCACTGCAATGTCTGCACCAAAGTAAAAATAACCCACACAAATGGTCAATGCTGTAATACTGACTCTGAAAAAAACCTTATTTTCATAGTTGCCAGAGCTAAAACATAAGAATACACAGCAGTTCACCCGCTTCATAACTCACGTGCCTTAAGAGTGCGCTTTTTAATGGTATAGATGGGATCAGAAGGTTATATACAGACTTCTGATGAAACAAAGATAACACTTTGGCAAGAATTACGTATCTGACCGCCAAATATTTACACACACTCGTTTTTGTACACGGCCCGCAGCACCTACGCTCATTTCGATGGTTTAGAAGGAATGAGGACAATGATTAAACATGTGATTGTCTAACATACCCCGTTTGCAGAAGCGGAATGACGCGCCTTTCGCTTGTTTTACCATTGCCAGAGTCGCTTGTTCTACCAGTAATACATGACGTTGTTATGATGAAGTTTTTCAATTTGTCAACGGAAGAGCTTGTAAATAACTGAGAGTACGCTGATCGGTATGTTTATTAAAGTCATTGGGATCTGCCTTTAATGAATCAGAAAAAGCGTTGGCGTTTTCCAGGATACGGGCACTTTTCCAGTCTTTATGTATTCCGTAAATAGTACCGCAAGCTTTTCCAGTAGGCTATCACCTCTGCTTAGAAACATATACTCTTATGCCGTCATCACTTGCAGCTTTTCCTATTTTTCTGTCGTTGAGAGCCTTTCCAACTTCATTTTTAGATACTAGTAAGGCATCTTAAGATGAGCTTGTATTCTCAGTAGTATGCCCTGGTCCAACTTTGCTGGCATACGGCCTGGTGTAAAATCGTTCTGCTTCTCGAAGTGTCTCGTCCAAGCTGTGTGTAATGTTTCCCTGCTCATCTCTGAGTGCGTGCATTCCGACTTTGCCAATGCTATCCTTCTTTTAATTGCTTGTAACCTTCCCTTTTTGCAGCGTTTCTACTCATACTGTCAATATATATGAATGAATGTCGTTTGCTTTACTTCTCTGAATCAGTTTTGACAGCAGCACCAATTCAATCTTATCCACCATACCTCACACTTATATGTACGTACTTTTATCAATTCGTTCCTTCGTTTTCTTTGCTTTAAATGCCATTTACCTATGCTGCATCACCCACAGCTGGTGATAATTCACTGAGAGTCGATGTTAGTTTGTCACTTAGCCTGTGTACACAAAATACTTTCAGCTCGCTCAAAAGCGAAAATTTCTTTTCAGGACTGGCTTGAAGGCCTTCTCCGGCTACTCATTCTTTTTGTCTCAACGTTCACCGTTTTTTTGCTGCATCACTCCTGTCCATTTGTAAACTCGCTGTGGTGTTCCTGGCCCCGATACAACACAGCAACAAGCTCAACAATGGCTACGCGGGGTTGGCCGCGTAGTCTGCGTCCACGGGTTCATCCGCGTCGACGCGGCGTCGTCCGGGGTCGTCCGCTAACCTCTGCCGCGAGGCTTAACCAAGCAGCATCGGAGGTGCTAGCCACTAGGACGCAGCCCTGACATGGCAGACGGGCTCGACAAGATGCGACAGAGTGAAATAACACAGCTGCCAGGAGCATCTGTCCTGCGGACATTGGTGCTAGAACCACTGATGACTTTCTGTCACTGGTCGTGGTGAGTGCCAACCTTTTCATGGAGCGGTCTGTAGACGAGCCCCATAGTGGTGTAACTGAGAGAGGAACTGGACCGCCTGCACTCCCTGCAAGAAGGCGGTACTAAAAAGCGGGCTTATGCCTCTGGCGACACCAGCAATGTCATTCCGCTCGAGCTATCGCGAAAGCTCCTATTACCCTTGCACTGCGCAGCTCCTTCTCAGAAGCCAGGTACAAAGTTGCCATCAAACCTCCGCAGCATTTCAGACCCTTGTCTCCCAAGGGAGAATTTCCAGTAGTTACTTGAAACTCCAATTCCACACCTCCAACCAGAAGCCCAGGTAAACACGCAGGATGGACTCATTCATTTAGCGTCGCTCCGCACGGCTGCTAAAACACGGAATGGTTTCAGAGGCTTCGGCTGTCGCCACGTACGTGGGCCAGCCACCTGATATGATGCCAGCCTTTACCTCCGTGAGGCCGCCTTGGCTGTACCGTCAGTGGACGTACCACAGGCCTCTGACAAGGCTGCACGTCCGTACCTCTGACCCTCCTCAGCACCCCGAGATGGCCCTTTACGAGCCTGAAATGACGCCTACGACGCAACCGCTGGTTGTCTAGGCTTTAGTGGACGCCGGGGCATACGACTCCTCGTCACCACGGCCTTGACGTGTCAATCTCACCCTGCGCTAAACCAAAGCTGCGAGTACAATACGCTCAGTGCACTGCCAATCCCGCTGGCAGAAGTTACTGACATTTCGGGTGGTCCGCATGCGCATGCTGGGACATTGACTACTGGGAACTTGGTAGAACATTATATTGACTCAACGACAGCGCTTCGGGAATTGTGTGGCTTTGTGTGTTGTAAAAGCCTGGCCGCACGCATTAATGCGGTTGACACTTATACATGTCCTGTTCGCGTTTTGTGATTTAACTGAGACATCCGTCCTGCCCACACTGCAGCGGATAGCGCCTGCCACAAAGACCTCCCACAGCCACTACCCCTTCTCCAGTATCCACCTTAGAACTGCTAGTGGAAAAGGAAAGCCTCCGGCGCGCCGCGCGTACTCTACTTACACTGCGCGGAACTGCCCTCTGCAGTGGGCACGCTTGTTGTGAGGAGGTCGTGCAGCGAAGGCTCCGGGGTGGGGTGGCGCTAAACCCAGCAGTTACCCACGCTTTCCTTGCCCGTTATCCCGCGCCGCTTGAGGACATCTGCCTCTTCTGTATGATTACTGCGTCAGCAGCTGATGTTGAACACCTGCTGCGGACTTGCGAAGGTCTTAGAGATGCCCGAACGCAACACCTCCGCGGCACAAGGCTCCATTCTGGAAGACCCTCCGACCTCAAGCGCTGGATATGGTGGCCTCCACACGGGTCTCTTGGATTTTAGAGCTACCCGGGTGCAGCGCCGTATTTAGAAAAAAGAGAATTCGTTTCGAAGAGTTAAACTCCTCCGATCTAGCTCTCAATGATTCCATGCAGGCTTTTCTAATTCTTACAAGTTTCCTTATCTCTTTTGCAAAATTCAGCCAAGGCTTGCATCTAACCATCCAGTGATCGCTTCTCTTAATCTTACTTGGCAACTCTACGTCTTGCACGGTACACGGGATGTCACGTAGAATAAACTGAATTTTGTTTGTGATTGAATCATCGGGACTTTTTATGCTCATTTCCTATTCTTTTCGGTAGGAGATATCTCATTAGTATCAGGTTTTTTCTCTCTGAATATCTCACAGGTTTATCTCCTCAACTGTGGCAATTGTCTTTTCCGGAATTTTCCACTGACCTTTCTCCTGAATATTTATTTATTTATTTTATTATTTATTCATATACCTTTTATTTATTTATTTTTATTTATTTTATTATTTTTTATTTACCTATTTATTTATTTATTTATTTTTACTAATTTACCGCTAAGACCACCAAGGGGTGGCTGGCACTATGCCAGCAACCCCTTGGTGGCATTAGCCTTAAAGTCTCCCAACCGAATCGCAAACTGCGTTGTGTCATTCAGAACGGAATTGACGTCCTTGTTGAAGCTATCTACGGCTTCATCATAATATCTGGCTGTTATCGCATAGCCATGCGCTATCTTTAACATGTAGCGCTTCTGTCGCCTGATTACAGCAGCCGCGACTCTCACGCTAATGCTGAAAAACACGTGCACCTTTCCTGCTGTTTCTCTGTGGATTAAAAGCACTAACTACCGACTTGATAGCGCGACGAGTAACTGGCTAGTGTTCTGTAGTAAGTGCGCCGACAGTTTTTAAGAGTGTTCCCCACCAAAACGACTCAATACAGCAGCTACTACCAACATTAAACCCCCAAGACGCATTGTCTTATTGTTGGCAATACTTCAATGAAACAGTTCTAGAATCGAAGCACCTGATTGAAGTGTATCAGTTATTTATCCTGGTCTTTTACCCTTACAAACTGTTTCATTACCCTCTAATATATTTGATTAGGAATGACCTCAAGTACGCTGAACACCATTCGCCTGCATAAAAGTACGCTTGTAAACGGCAATTATCAGGTTTAACGGGACGGCGCAAGACAGCGATGAGGAGCGCTGTAGTGGAGGCTTCGGGATGAATATTGGCCACCTGGGGATCTTTACCGTGCCCCAAAATTTTGAAAACCGGCGCTTTTTCGCTTTTGGCCTCCATCATAAAGGCGGCTGCGTGGCAGGGAATCGAACCCTCGTCGTTGGGGTCTGCTGCTAACGCCTTAGCCAATGGGCACCTCAGCGGGCGTCAATTCGAAACTTACCCATTACAATAAAGAAATGGCATATAAGAAGAACTGATTGAGAAAACAATTTCGCCCGCAATACGACTCACATCTGCTCCTGACATCAATGGTACAGCACTGCCAGGTGCAACACCTATAGAACTCGGATACTCTGCGGTGGTGGTTGCGGCAGAAATCCGACTCTTTGCCTGACACATGGCGGTTGGGCGACGAAAGAAGATCCGGGTGCTCCACTGAGAGGCGGCGTATCCCGAAGCGTGGCTAGCTACCCACGAGAACACAATCGCCCTGAAAGACAAAAAGAAAAAGTAATACAGGTCTTCAGCGGAAAGGGAGCGCTAGATAAACACTTTGCGGTGGCGGACGATGATTCATATTAATTCAGAAGAAAGAACTGTAGAAATGCAGAGCTTATATTCTTTTCTTTGCGCTTGATTGGGTCAGCGATATACACAGGATAAATGGTTGTCATTGACTTATATATCTCTCATCAAGTTTAGCTTTGTGAGACGAACGCAGCTGTGCTGTCACATCGGGATTGAACAATTGTGCAAACAGGTTTTTTTCTAGTTTATAAAGGCCAGTTCATACTTTTCTGACCACACGAAAGAGTTTCCCGAGTGCGTAAACTTCTTGAGGAATTTAGCAGGGGAGCAAAGTCGAGGACGAAGCGACGGAAGTACGAAGCCAGACTAAACAAGCCCGGAGAATATTTCAAGCCTCTACCCCTGTAAGTTCCAAATATCGGTCGGCAACGGTTATAAATTTCTCACTGTTGAAGAAGCCGCAACGTAAGGGCCCAAAAAATGTTATCAGTCTGTCAGAACAAATCGATTGTTATAAGCCATATTGCAGACTTTAAATTGGAAATAAAGACTACTAATTCCTTCCTAATGAATAACTGCAAGCATGTTATCATTTTCTGGTCCGCGGCCACCATAACAAACAGACCACGAGTGACCTTGCGCCAAGGCTTGGATGATGCGGAATACCGATAGGAGGAAACTATGATACGTAACCTCCTTTTTATGGAACTGTTTTCCACAAGGGGTAATATTGCCCTATGGATATTAAACATACCGCAATGACAAAAATTTACCACAACGACGTATAGCAATCGATAAGCGTAGTAATGAATTCTGTGTAGAAAATAGCCACACAGAAATAGCGTTTTTGCATTGCTATGTGTAACAGTACAATATATAAAGCAGAACTGGATATCTTCGGTACACGTAGAAGCTTCTTAACCTGCCCATTTCGTTATTTCCCTTATTTCAAAAGACATGCCAAGCCCTAGGCATCCTGACATTTTATTCCAAATAATGCAACACCCGGTAATGCAATGATGCCCCTACCAATATAAAATAGATGTTACGAGAATTAGCAACTTCACATAACCCCTCTTATCCTTTGCAGTCATTACCATGATGATGAATGCAATATTCTTGTGAACGCGCCATCACCCGAGGGGAGGGTTTGGCGCTGGTGTCTGAATTACGTGTGGCCATAGTGGATGCTACAGAGGCGCCTTAGTGCTAGCCCTAGAGAACGTTTCCCCCGGCGTTATGAACACTTCTCATTCACGTCCGCACTATCTAAGAAAACAATCATTATTCGAACAATCGAGACAACAACTTTTCTCTCTTCGAGATTTTTTTAAAAACGTCTGCGGCCCCGACTCATCAGCACGTGTGATCTTTCTTCTAGCGTGTTTCGCAAGCAGACATTGGTGGTCCATCTTCCTAACAAGGATTCCTCGCGGGAACCCTTCTTGCGCTGACAAACGCTGTTGCAATGTATTGTTACGTACTGGAATATTTATTTAGAAACAGCCTAAGAGCTTAAAAAAGAAAAAGACGAAGCACGGATGGGCGCAATGCGGCAAGAATCACTTCTTGTTCCTCTTTTTTCAGAGGGCCAAGAACCTGCATCCCCTATCCCTTGTTCTGCTTAGTGAAGCGATAGAGAGGAAGCCACTAAGCCAAGCAAATATAGCGGAATTGGCGGAGCTTACCACATTCGCGGTCGCAGAGGAAGACCTATGGGCAAGTCACTCTGGGGTGCAGGACAGAGAGAGAGAGAGAGACAGAGAGAGAGAATGGTTTATTGATACTTACGAGATTTGTCCGGCAAAGAGCCCGACATGCTATGTCAGGCAAAAAAAGAAAGGAGAAAAAAACAAGAAAAGAAAAATAAAAGCAAGAAGGGAAGATATAAGACAGAAAAATAAGACAAAGAAAAAAGAATGGTGGGCATTGGAGTCGCAAGCGAGTTGAGTAGTTCGGTATAAAAGGAAACCTGACGTATGCTCGAGGAAAGGTTCGCTTCAAGTTGAACAGAGTTCCGAAACCATGGAGTAGCCTCACGGGAACGCGGCATATTCAGCGCTACCAAAGCAGCCATGCTGACCACACACACGCGCGAAATGTTCCCTTTGATATTCCACAGAGGTTGAGAGTTTAAAGTTGAGAAACACGGTTCTATATCACACGTATTACCACTTTTCACCACTGTAAAAGACTGTTGACTAGACCTGAACTACAGAGGAAGCTAAGCTTTTGTCACACGTGAAGCCATTTTAGCACATGACCATGGGCCATGCACATAATGTAGCGTAAGACGTGATGTGGGTAGTTTTCCCAAAGTCACTGTCGAGGAGAGTCTGGGTGTGTCGTATCATCACACACAGATGACATGATAGACGTCATCTGATCAGTGGCAGTCTTCGCACAAGGGTGAGCTCCTCTGCTGAAGTTTGAAACAGAAACGGCGTGTGTAGGCGACGTTCATACGTATGCAGTGCATTACAGCTGCGTCGTGCTGGTTGAGAGCAGGCGTTAATTTGAAAGTACAATTTGGGTCAAGGGAGTAGAGCGGTGCACAGCGGCGTAATGGACAGCCCATATGAAAAGCTGTACCTGCAGCGCAACACAACACGCCAGTGCGGCCACATCTTTCCTGGAGGACGGTACAGCCGCAATCGGAACCTCATGATCGTGAGCCTGGGAAGCTTTAACGTCTGCTTTGAATTGCCTGATACAACGTAATGAGCAGGAATCCGCTGGATTTCAATAAGGTGGTGATCACTGACGGCTTGGTGGTGTAAAACCCGAATGTCCCAGTGTAGTTGTTGATAAGGAAAAGACTGACCCCATTGAAGGGCCGTGCCGGAATCTGTAAAATGTGCCCATTGACTGCCTGGCTTGGTTGTGATGTATTGAAGAGCCTCACGCATCGGGGCGAGCTCAGTCGCGGTAGATGATGATCTGTGGCTGAGTTTTTGGTGATTGTTGTTTGCGACGCCGGAACATAAACAGGAATCATTGAGGAACCTTCGGTGACTGAGCCATCAATATATATGTGGGGATGGCAGGCGTATTCGCTGTGAAGCAGTTGCAGAGTAAAAAATATAAGAGCTGGAGGGGGAAAATCTGCTCTTCGCCTGATTCCTGGCATGGTTGTGTGCATACTCATGCGTGGGAGCACCCATAGCGGGCACGAAGGCAGAGATGGGGCCTGGTATTGTTGCGGCAGGAGGTCCTCCAGATCTGGAGCATAGGTATCAGCCAATAGGTGGTTTGGTCGTCTTTTCACAGCACGTAAAACCGCACGAAACACTTCCTGTTTAAGCAGCGACATCGGCATCAAACGTCGCCATTGAATGATAGATCTGGAAGACCTCCTTCCGCAACAATACAAGGCCCCATCTCTGCCTTCGTGCCCACTATGGTTGCTCCCACGTATGAGTATTCACACAACCGTGCCAGGAATGAGGCGAAGAGCAGATTTTCCCGCTCAAGCTCTTACGTTTTTCACTTTGCAACTTCTTCAGAGCAAATACGGCTGCCATCTCCAGATATACAATGATGGACCAGAAAATGATAGCATGCTTGCAGTTAGGCATTAGGAAGGAATTAGTAGTCTTTATTTCCAATTTAATGTCTCAAATATGGCTTATAACAATCGATTTGTTCTGACAACCTGATAACATTTTTTGGGCCCTTACGTTGCGGCTTCTTCAACAGTGAGAAAATTATAACCGTTGCCGACCGATATTTAGAACTATACGGGGGTAGAGATATGGTCCCCAAAAATTGGCAGTACAAAAAACTAAATCGCGCGAAAACTCAGTTTACTTACCCAGTGGCTTGAAATAATCTCCGGGCTTGTTTGGTCTGGCTTTGTACTTCCGTAGCTTCGTCCTCGACTTTGCTTCCTTGCTAAATTCCTCAAGAAGTTTACGAACTCCGGAAACCCCTTCGTGTTGTCAGAAAAGTATGAACCGTTCTTTATAAACTATAAAAGAACCTGTTTGCACAATTGTTCACTCCCGATGTCACAGCAGAGCTGCGTTCGCCTCACAAAGCTAAACTTGATGAGAGATATATAAGTCAATGACAACCATTTATGCTGTGTAGGTTGCTGAACCAATCAGGCGCAAAGTAAATATAAGCTCTGCATTTCTACAGTGCTCTCTTTATCTAGCGCTCCATCTCCGCTGAAGACCTGTATTACTTGTCCTTTAGGGTGATTGTGTTCTCGTGGGTAGCTAGCCATGCTTCGTGATACGCCGTCTTTGTGTGGAGCACCTGGATCTTCTTTCATCGCCCAAAGGTTCCAAAGGTCCCAAAGTTAGTGATTGTACCGGGACCCAGAAGAGTGTTCTATTTGTTCTTTGGGTATGGCCTCTCATTTGATGGTGGTGTATTCTAAGTTGCATAATTGCACTTAGCGAAGGGGAGGGAGATTTTCCAACATCAACGGTCGCATAAGATGAAATGGCGTGATCTTTTGCGAAGGATGGAAGGAGGGAGGGAAGGAAGGAAGGAAGGAAGGAAGGAAGGATGGAAGGAAGTAAGGCAGGAAGGAGGGAAGGAAGGAAAGAAGGAAGGAAGGAAGGAAGGAAGGAAGGAAGGAAGGAATACAGTTTTTTGTCTATTGGGATCAGGTATTTGGGGCGAAGGAGCCCCACAGGGCCGCCGCGACTGCTCGGGCCCGGTAGGTGGTCAGGACTTGGCCTGACTCCCCCGAGTCGCGCATCATCTGCTCCCAAAGGTGAATGGAGGTAACGGGGGGTACTGGTCTGAGGGGCATTCGCAGAGGGAGTGATAGTGAGTGTCGACTGCCCCGCAGGCTGGACAGGAAGGGTCAGTAAAGAGGTGTGGATGTCTGTGTATCAATCGTGTTCTGCGTAGGAAGGTATGTGTTCGTAGGATGAGCAGCATGTGCTCTGCCTCTGGACAGAGGTGTGGGTGCGGGGCTGGGTATCGGCAGCGGAGAAGGCGGCAGTGCAGTGAAATATCCCTGGATTTCAGAAGGGAGGTTGTCTTACCTGCACGGGCTTTGACTGTAGGCCTAGTGAAAATGGCGACCCGCGGAATAATTTCGCGAGCACGTACGTGCACCACTTTATTAGCGCCTATGCCTGTTTGGGCTGGTGGGCAACGCAGGCTCACGATGGCGGATGGAGGATTTTTGGAGAGTATTTGCAATACCATGGGAGAGATGTTATCGCAAAATAAATTGCGGATGGGCTGCTGACAGTCAGAGAGGACGAATTCGGGGGTGAGGCACTGGATGAGTGCGAGGACAGAAGCTACCTCCTCCGCCATGGTTGAGTTGGTACTTAGGATGGTAGCCGCCGTGATGTTTGTTGATGCCTATTGGACAACAACAGCTACGCAGTGTGTAGGTTGATCAGAGTAGGGGTGGCATCAGTGTATAGTGTGCATGGGGATGGTGGGTATAGTTTGGCGTGCGGTTTGCCTCGTCCTAGTCTCCGGGCTGCATTGAAAGTTGGGTGCATATGGCGACGAATTTTTGGATTGGAATGCTGTTACGGACATGAGGTGGAATTTGGAGTGATTTGAGATTATAGTGCCCTGAAGGGAGGGGGGCGAGTCGGGCGAGTTGGGAGGTGTGGTGGGCGTCTAGGTGCTCCCGTATGGCGTTGTGTATGCCGAGGTCGAGTAAGCAATGCGTTGTTGAGTGTGGGGGACACAGGACTGCATGTCATACGTCTTTCGGAGGAGAGCATCAAGGGAGTCACGTAGGTGGATGTAAGGTTAAGGTATGGTAGGTGGTCCAAGGTACGGTTGAATAAAACAATGTGTACAAGACAGAGGCGGTCGTGTTTCGTGATGCCGTGGTGTTTGCTGGCGATCCGTCCAATGAGAGGCGTGGTTTCTGTTCTGAGTTAGGGTGAGGCCTAAGATTCTAAGTTGCTGTGTGTGAGGTATTGGGTCAGAGTGTATAAAATGTTGGAAGGGGGATTTGGAGGGTGTTTCGTGAGAGGGGGCATGAATGTTAGGAGAGCGGATTTTGTGGAGAGCGCTGGAGCACCAAATGTTTGATGTGGTCTAAGGCTTGGTTGAGGCCGTGTTGGAGTGTTGTTTCAATGTGTTGGTTGGAGCCCAAGTGAACCCAGAGGGCAATGTCGTCTGCATACAGTGGGAAGAGTAGTGTGGGTATGGTGAGGAGTGCCAGGGAAGTGTGATTAGTGCGAGGTTAAAGATCGTGGGCGAGAGGACCGCTCCTTGTGGCGTTTCGTGGTCTGTGGTGTGGGAAAGACCAGACTCGATATGACCAAAGCTGATGGTAGCTGTACGTTGTGCAAGAAAGGTATAGATATAGCCGTAGAAGTATAGGTCTAGGTTTTGTGATGAGTCTGCCTGAACGATAATATGATGTGAGAAATTGTCTAAGGGTTTTTGGAGGTCCAGTCAGAGAATAGAGTTGTGGTCTTGTAGCGGGGAGTGTTGGTGGAAATCATGTGGGTACTGTATAAGGCGTCTTGAGTGGATAGGTTGAGTCGAAAGCCAATCATGTTTGGGGGCAGGCTTGAGTGTGTCAAGGCGCAAGATTCTGCAGAACATGTTCGACAAGTTGTGTATGGAGGGCGTTTTTCCATGTTTTGGGATGAGGGTGGTGTTGGAGTATTTCCAGGTGGCGTGGAGAGTGTGGTTAAACCAGTGGTGGTGTAAGAGTTGCACAAGGCGTTCGAGGGCCTCCTCGTCTAGGTGTCATAAGAGGGCATTTGTGATGTTGCCATGTCCTGGTGGAGTTACATTTCAGGGCTTGATTCGCTGTGAGTAGCTCTGCAACGATGATAGTTGCATCGAGGTGTGGATAGGGGTAGCCGGTGTATTGTGGGAAACCGACAGAGTGTGGTGAGGGTGGTGGGATGTAAATGGAACAGAGCGGACCCAGGTGGCACAGAAAGTGTGCCCGAAGACCGGCCTATCTATGGCCGCTTTCTGGCATGTCCGGCCAGCATCCAGGTTCTGGCAGCCACTGATCATGCGTTATACGGCCAACATTCGGCAACCAGCGCTTCGGCATTTTTCCGTCCGCCCGTGTCCGGACGCACAACGGCAGCTAACCGGCTGCCAGATATTCAGTTCTCTTACGGCTACCGATGTTGAGAAAGAGAACGGCCGAAGTACGGCCTTCGGGCATCCGTTTTTTCTTCGGGAAGCGGTAATCGGCAGAAGCACGGCAAGCGACCGGTCACAGAATATGCGTATTCTTGCGGCAGTGTGTGTTCGAAAGGAGACCGGCCGGAGCGCGGCTGCCGTGCATTCGTTGTTTCAACGGTGAACCGCGCGTCCGGCGGACGTACGGCCCCAGAATATACGTTTTTCATTCGGTTAGCTGTCCTCTGCCGAATTCCGGCAAGCGAATGGCCACAGAATATTTGGCAACCGGTGTTCAAGAGGAGACCGGCCAACGTAAGGTATCTGGTTATGCGTCATTTTTTCGGCAAACGGCATACAGCCGAACAACGGCTCGCGCCTGGGCGCCGAGAATTCATGCACAGACGTGTTTGGAAGGAGACCGACCGGCTTTTTCCGGGGGGGAGAAAAAGCCGTTAGGGAGCCGAACGACGGGGACGCGTTTTTAATCCGCTCCGTGTTTCTACGTTTTAAATGAACGAACATCGTTTGTCAAACAGTAATTAGTGTTCTCGGTGAACGGGCAAGGTGCAAGGACTCACTGGACATTAGCAGGGAACCTTTTAGGGCATCGAAATGTCTTTTATTGCCACAAGAAGACTGTGCCACACCGACGGGTGAGCTAAGCCTCGCCAGTCATCGTCGCTACCACGCCTCTGCCGCCGGCTTCGTCGACGCATCAGCTCGATGCTATTCGCCCGCTCAAAAAATGGAGAGCATTAGAGACATCGACCCGCCAGAGATGTCCGATCCGAGATGGAGATGGTTCACCAAAATAACTGGCCTTCAAGGGCGTCGAGCAAGCGGCCACCACGCAGGAGCTAAACTGCCACCATGTCAAGGACTCCCCACCAAAGAAAGGCAAGTGCGAGCAAAAGCGCAAGTTATTCTGCTTACAATTAAACTGCGACAAGCAATGTTGCACTATGTTGTTGGTTATAAACGTAGAAGAGACTCGCTCCTGCATTGGTAGGATCAACTTCATGCCCTGCACTATGTTACTTCAGGGGATTTTACGACTGCCTATTTAGAAAAAAAATTATGTTAAATTTGCGATAACAACAGAGCCTTGTCACTGACGAAGCCTAGCTGTTAATTTAATTCTGATGTTTGAAGGTGAGCTTAGCTACTCTTGGGATATGACTCTGTTGGGTAAACATCCTAGCCAGCATCCTAGCAAACACGGATTTTGTCAGGAATTTCTTGCTCAATGCAGAATGTTGAGTTCACGCACGATTTGGCTCTTGCAATAGATAAGCTTAAAGTGGTTGACTGTATATTCTTGGACTGCAAATAAGCAAATGATGGTGTTGCATATCACCTTCTGCGTAGTACATTTCATCCTATGAACTGAATGAATCGGTTTGCGTTGTTATTACTATTGGCCGTATAGCTTTGTTCGAAAGTACTGTGTAGTTAACCGGACTATAGCGAATGAACTTGATTCCGTATACCTGCAGCTTTAGTCGAATTTAATAACATCCTGGTGGGCTGATTCAGAAAGGTTTTTGGATGATAAACAGTTAGTTAACGGTACCTTTACAAGAAAACCTTCATTCCGATTGAATACGTATACCTTAAATTATGCTGCTGTAACAACGGCCGAGGAATATAAATACCTAGGAGTTTATTTAGGGAGTGGTTAGAGGTTAAACAGGCAGGTTCATGCCATAAAAATACGGCTGCATATGTTTTTGGCTTTCTGAGACGAAATTTTAGTGAACTTCCATCTAACTGAAAAGAACAACCGTATTTCACTAGTGTGCGCTCAATCTTGGAGTACGCATGTGTTTTCGTGGATTCATACACCAAAGAGCTCATTGATACGCTCGAAAACATACCGAATATGTCAGTGCGATTCGTATCAGGTAATTGGCATGCTCAACTTAGCATAAGACAAAGTAAAAGTAAACTGAAATGGCAGGCCTCCTGGAGCACATCAACGAAACCTGGCAGAGCTCGCGGCTGGCGAAATAATAGAAAGAGGTAGAGGTTCGATTCATCCCGAAACTCGGCAAAGCGCTGACGATTGACAACATGCGGCCCATCTCTCTTACGTCGTGCGTGGGGAAGGTGATCGAATGTATGGTCCTTCGTAGACTTCGAAAACACTAGGAAGAAATACACCAAATCCCCGAGACCATGTATGGGTTCTGACAACACCTAGGCACCCAGGACGTACTGATCCAACTGTAAGAACTCGTCGTCAAGAAGGCGATGGGGAACGCGGCGCGGGGGATACTCGCCCTAGACCTAAAGGGGGCCTTCGACATCGTGTCTCACACGAGCGTGCTCCAAAATCTTAACAAAACGGGATGCGGTCGGAAGACCTTCGGCTACATCAAAGACTTCTTAACGAGAAGAACCGCGACCATCAGCTCGGCGAGAGAGGCACCCCTCAGGGGTCGGTCGTGTCGCCCCTGCTCTTTATTCTGGCCCTCCTGCCCCTGCCCAGTCTACTCAAACAAACCGAAGGCGTGGACCACGCACTGTTCGCTGACAATATTACGATGTGGCCGAACCAAGCTGGGTCCGCTGCCTGGGCGGAGGAAGCCTTGCAGAGGGTGGCAACTGCCGTACTCGAATATGCAAAGACCTGCGGGCTGAGCTGCACTCCTCAGAAATCAGAGCTGCTCATCGTTCAGCCGAACGACCCAAAAAGGAAGTGCTGGCGAACACGATCATCACCATTGAGGGCACAGCCATTAAACCAACGCAACAGATCAGAATCCTTGGTCTGCTCTTGCAAAGCGACGGACGAGCGTCCGCGCCCGTCACGAAGATCAAAAACACCTCTTAACAGATAATTAGCATGATTCGAAGCGTCTCTAACCGTAACAGAGGCCCGAAGGAAGATGACGCCATGCGCCTAGTGCGGGCATTCGTTGTGTCGAGGGTGACCTACTCTGTCCCGTACCTCCAGCTAACGAAGGCAAACAGAGATACCCTGAACACGATGCTGCGTACAGCAACCAAGCAGGCAATGGGACTGCCGGTCCACTCGTCCATGGAGAAACTGCTGGACATGGGGCCAACATACGGGAGAGGAGATGATCGAGGCTCATCTGTCAAACCAAAGGGTACGGATAAGCGAAATGGAGCACGGCCGGGTCGTCCTGCGGAACATAGGATGGCAGATAGAACCCCTGCCAACCAAGGGAGCCCTTCCCGAGCAGTTGAAAGAGGCCATTCAAATCAAGCCACTCCCCAGGAACATGCAACCGGGTAAGAACGAAGGCAGGCGGACCGCGCGAGCCAAGGCCCTGGCTCCACAGCTGGAGGAGAACCCCAGGGTACTCTACGCGGACGCGTCGCTCAGAAAACATGACGACCAAGCAACGGCGGTAGCCACGTCCATCGACAAGCTGATCGTCAGCGCGTCACTGAGGATGACAGACCCAGCCGTTGTGGAAGAAGCAGCTGTAGCCCTCGCACTCGTGCAACCGAGCGTGGACACCGTGGTCACAGATTCCATGTCAGCCTACGGAAGATTCCGAAGGGGAGTGATCTCTACCGCGGCGCGAGCCATTCTCTCCAAGCACAAGCCTCCTGGACGCCACATCGAGCTCGTGTGGGTACCGGTTCACTCGAAGGTGGAACGCAACGCCCTCGCCGACCGCCACGCGACAGAAGTGTCAATCGGGCCGAAGACGAGCCGGCTGAGCTACCGTATCCCGTGACGAGCTTTAAAGACATTACTCAGATGTACAGAAATGTGAGGTGCGAACTTTCCAAACCGCACCCACAGTTGACCAGGCAACAGCAAACAATCATACGGCGCACGCAGGCGGGATCGCTGGCGCATTGCGTTCTGTTACACCGAATGTACTTGGCGCAGCACGATACACTCTGCCCTTTCTGCAAAACGGAAAGAAGCACTGTGGCACACATCATAGCCGAGTGCAAAGACCTGAAGCACCCACCACCTTCCTTTCCCCCCAACACCCCCAATCCAGAACCGCCCGAGCGATGGGAGACCTTGTTTTCCAGCCCCGCCCTGCAACTCAGCTAGCACTGACGGCCAGGGGCTAGGAGTTTCTGGAGACATATGGGTCCCGTGAATGGGGAACCACCCCGTCTGGTGTCTGCGCGCACCATCGAATTTTCGAGCTCAGTAAAGTTGATTCTCTATCTCTCTCGTCTTCCTCTTGGATGGGCTTTCATCACTGAAAGCTCTCGAGCATGCCTTTACGGTCCCCTCCTTCAATACTGCGCTTGGTTGCGTTGTTGGATCCTTATGCATTATCCTTTCGAGGTCGTTTCGGCGGATCGATTTTTCTGGCCTGCACGTGTGGCGTTTTCAGTTGCGCTATGTGTGCATTGCCGTCTCCACGATGCGTCCTTCCACTTGACTGTCTTCTGGGTAGCTGCACACTCAGATGTCGGCTGGCACTAACATAGCAGTACATATTACCGTACATATTACAATATCGTAGCACTACATATTACCTGCGCCTACCGTACATATTACCATACCGTAGCAGTACATATTACCTGGGCCTCTTCATTGATAATGACGGCTTACACGTTTTGCTCGGCGCTTGCCTTCTTACGAGTGTTCAGACGGTCATTAGGGGTTTTGGTTTCAAGTGATAAATTTGAACTGCAGTTCTGTCGCCGCCACAGAGCACAAGATGCAAAGTCCAAATGCCTCCATGTGCCACCGGACAGACGTATGGCAATAGCTAACCGGCACCCCGGAGATTCGAGCGTCCCCTGGACCGTCCAACCGAAAAATCTCTGCACCGCTTTAAGCCCTTCGTTCGTCCTGTCCACCGTGCCCGTGGGCACCTTCTATTAGGCATCTGAACCAACCAGTACGCTGATTTCATTTGCCTTCAATGTACTGGGCTACAAGGCGTCGGCTATGTAGTACCGCTTTTAGATAACGGTTTTCACTATCGCCGTGTGGAGTTCCGGGCTCGTAAGGGAGCAAATCTTCGGAACTTCTAAAGCTTCCAACATAACCGGCTTTCTACGAGCTTGTCCGCGTTGCGTCACCTGTACTCGCCGGCACTGTAGAACCTTGGGTGACTACACACTGCCGAACGTTACTAAAAACAGTAATTCCGTGCTCAGAACCTTGCATTTCAGGGCCCTAGCCATATCCTGGCGAATGAAGGTGCGTTGGCTGCTGCTTAGTTCGGTCTCATCATTTATTATTCAAAGCCGCTGGTGGCTCATGTAGCGGCGTCGCATCCGCTTGTAGCTCTCATTCTGCGTTCCTTTCATGTAGCCGCAGGGAAGCGGTTGGGGACCGCTGAGTGCATGCTTTGTGTTTCTTCCTTTTGTGTGATAAAAAAACGGGAGCTTAGCCCGAGTACCTTTGTTGCGTTGGTATGCGGTTAGCTCAACCGGGAAGTCTCAGCCAACGGCAGATGGGTGCACAGCAGTGAAAACAGCCCCGGCGCAGGGTTCCCTCTCGGACAGCGCGCATGCCGCTATTATGGCTTTTCGATATTTGGAAGTGGCTCAGTCATTCGTCATCAAGGTGGACGAGCTGACAGGAAGAAAACTGATGCCGTCTATTAGCTTCGAAAAGGCGCGGTGTAGTTTTTGAGGATTTGCGAAGCCGGTCTCCGTGCTGTTCGTTGGTGGGTCAGTTGCCTCGGGAATACTCGCCTGTGGTTAAAACAGCTCTTCCCGCCAGTGATGCGGTGGGCAGCGGCGTCTCTTGGCCTGGGAAGGGATTAGCCGTGACCCCCCCATTGTGCCGGCACGCGCGGCGTCAAAGGCAGGGCGGGAAGTCGCAGACACTGTAAAATGATTGCCGCGCGAAGACCGCTGTAAGCGTTGGGCTTTGGCTTTTGAGCAGATGCCGCCCGCTCAACGTAATGGTTCGGCCGCTCCGAGTTGGCAGATGTGTTGTATTTGCTTGTGGGGCCAATAGCGTGCGCGGGAAACTGACTATGAGTGTATGAGAGAGAGTGTTGGGTCATGTGACCGCATGTGTGGAGATGCGTTGGATTGGTTGGTTTGTGTGGCCAATCTGTGCCCCGTATGAATTATGTAGGACAGAGATTTCGCTCTTTCTTGAACACCCACTTTGGAGGCGTCGTTATTAGGATCAAACCCAGAGGGTTGGGTTTCGTCCGAGGTCGGTCTAGAGGGATCGAATTCAATATAAATTTTGGGCGAACAAGCTGCTGGGGGCAGAGTGACAATGTAATCGTCATTCTGTCCTGATGTAAATACTTGGAGTAATGTAAACAGTGTAAATATACCTAATATCCAGCACGAAAGCCAGTTCTTATCCCTCACCTGCTTCAATCATCTGACGTCGGTCATCGGAGCGAGTGGAGATCGTCCTCTCGGCTCGAGCACCAAAAGAGCTTCATTATTTCGTCATCATTAGTCACCAAGAAGATAGAGAGGGGAAATCAAACGGCTGCCAGTGTCTAACCGCATTCGCACAAGAAGGCGTCGCAGTACAGCCTCTGCCAAGGCTCGTGCCGTATGGAGCAACACTGACGTTGCCCCGGAGTGTCCGTTCGAAGCCATCATGACGGCAGGTGCGCGTTCTCTGGCCTTTACCTGGCGGGATGATCTGGGCGTGTTGCTGCCAGTTGGGCTGAACAAGTCAGACAGGACGGTTAGGTGACGCCGATTGCAGCAACTGCAGGTCAGGTTACGGGAAACTCTGTACTGAAAAGCCACATGGTTGCGTCGGCCGCACTGAAAACAGCAACGAGCGTTGCTCAATCGCGTCCTGTTCTCGTTCACCGACATGTCAACTGGAAAGACCGCCACCTCGTGACAATGGCTGTCACCCAAGGGACACGCTAGTAATATTACGGACTCAGACTTCGCGGCCAAGGCCCACGCTGAGGGGACCGGTGCCTGCGGTTGTCCTGAAGAGATCAAGTCAGAATTTTGCACGAAACGACGAGCTGCGTTGGATGGAGGCTGTCCTTGTCTTTCTTCCTCGTGAATTTCGAGTTAAGCTATTACGAATTTCATTAGTTCTTTCACCTGGCCGGCTCCTCGCTTCCGCGTCGTGGATTGGTCCGTTAGCCTATTGTCCATCTTATTAACCCTCTGCCGGTACATAAGAGTCAGGTCATTCGGCAGGCATTCCAGGAGCACGCGGTTCAGGGTTAGGGCATATTGGTCTCCCAGAACTGCCACGGCTTTCAGGGCGCTGACATAGAATTGTATCTTGTCGTACATTTCGCAGAGCCTCTCGATATCCATTGAACTTCTGATCGGCCACTCAGAAAAAACGGCGCCAAAAAACGATACAACAGAGAGTAAAGACAAACACTGCGCTGAACTGCCAACTGAGGTTTATTAGAAGAACAATTATTTATACTACAATTTAAAACAAGGAGTATATTCTAGTATGTATAGATTGTTCTTCCCAATAAACCTCAGTTGGCAATTCAGCGCAGTGTTTGTCTTTTCTCTCTGTCGTATTTTTTGGCGCTGTTTTTTCTAACTGGCATTATGCACCACCTAGCCCATCTCCGCTGACTTGAGCACTTCGAATCGGCTTTCTTGCAATGAGTTGTTCAATGTTGTGGGTGGTGAGCACGTCTCGTTTGCCGAATCACTAAACTAAAGTCTTCACCGCGAGGTCATAGTTCGCGTGAGCAAGCCGGATTTCCTCAATGGCTTGTTTGGCGTCACCGATCAAGTACGGCAATGAGAATTTAAACTTCTCTATCTTCAGCAGCTCGGTATTTTCATGGATCATCACGTCAAAATGATCCCAAAACGCTTGCCAGTCGTGCAAATTTCCCGAGAACGCTGGGATCTGGAGCTTGGGAAGCGTAACCGTCCGATCCCGTGAAGCATGCGTGTGCCCGCCTGGCGCACCCGTGGGATCAACGACTGGAGCAGCTGTCCGTCCGCTGGCGATGGAATCGGTTGCGATGGGCACTTGCGGGGCATTTCGTAGGAGGAAGCGTGCTTGAGCGATGGCATAAGATATTTTGCGGGTATACTCTGCCACCCGTTTAAGCTCCTGCTCCAGCCCGTCGTCATCCGTGGCATCGGCGATTTTCTCGTTGAGGGCGGTGAGCTGAGGCTCTCGCTGTACGATGTAGCCGAGGTGTGAGCTGAAGGTTCCCGCGTCGGTAGATGGCTGCTGCAGCAGGTCATTCAGCTGGGTAAGAGCTCGCGTTACGCCGCTCCTGACCACCCCACGCGTATTCCGAATGTGGTTCATTGACGAAGCCATGCTGGTGATTCTCCGAAGGGCGATTCCCAGGGTAGATCGGCACCAAAGATGTAGCCGCAGCAACCGCGACTCAAAGCCGAAAAGCCCTAGACATTTCGAATAATGGTTTTTTTATTTGATGTGATAGAACCAACTACTCATGATGGTCGGGGCCCGTGTTTTACACCCGCTTCGTCCTCTTCCTCCTTTTCTACACGGTCTTTTGCCGTTTCTTCCGTCCTAAAATGGAGTCATAAATATTGTGGGATTGTTTTAAGTACCGACTACTTAGGGAGTACAGATGTCATCCACGCAATGTTTTGTGCATCACCACCGTAGCCTTATTGGCAAACAAATATCTGTTTTAGTCGAGAAAATCAATTATAAAAAAATTGGGGGCAAGAATCGCTGTCAGAGGAAGTTTAATTAATAGGAAGAATTGATGAGAGACTCTCTACGCCGCTGGCCCAGAAACTTTTGTGCTCGAAGAACAAAAGCTCTTGACTACATATTGAGAGACCTAGGCACCCCAGGCAAGTCTCCAGCAGCCTTCTCCGATTATTTCTGTTCCTGGCTTCGCGGTGGATACCCATCTGACATACTGGCTAAACAACTGGTGATTTGAAGGGTTACAGCACCTGAGTATACTAAAGAGATAAAGTAGCGAAATAATTGAAAAACACAAAAATAAGTGGCTAACGACTACTCTACTCTCTAATGCGAAATCTGCACGGAGCACGAAAGGTGGTCTTCTCGGTCACGGCGCATAGCTACGGCGTCACAATAAGCGATTGTGTGATCGGCGAACGCACGGCGGTACGGGCTACTCTGCATTAGGGAGTTTTAGCTGACCGTTTTTGACGGTCCGCTCCGCTCCGGCTGCGAGCGGGAGCGCCATTGCGCATGCGTGGCGCGCTTGGCTACGAACGGCATTGGATCCGGTTGCGCTGAGCGAGCCGCCTGTACCGGAGCGGGCCACGCAGAAACGAGAACGTCAAAGTACTGATGTACGTCCTCCCCCTCACACTTTTGCCATTCTCACATCGTCCGTTTCTTTGTTTGCTCATATTCGCCGGCGTCTTCGTTCTCTCGGTTACCTCCTAGCACGTCCCTGCCTATGATCGTCTCATCTCGCGACACATGCGTCTCCCCTGACACATTGACCGCATTTACACCTCCGCTTTCTTCCGGTCTTCGGTGACCCCCTTGTTTCTTTGGTTAAGAGGGCGGGGATGCCGTCAAACCACACTAGAGGACGATAAGGGGATATGGAGAGCAAAACCATCTAGATGTTGGATTTTCTTATTATACGGTACAACTATGTTAACGTTCTTCGCAAGTGCCCGCACGCAGTGCTTCCCTCCGATTCACAGCAGGCATCATTTAGAAAAAGTAGTGTCCATTCACTAAGTGAAGAATGATGAGCTGAGAAACTGGACGCTGTACCCGAAATGTACGAAATAAAGCATGTTTGTACTTTTACGATCGAGCAATTAGCATTTACCCAATTGAAAATTTGAAGGACTACAATTTTTTTCTAGTGGAGAAACATGTAGCTGTTTATTACGCTCCCGCTTCACAGCATCTTACTGTCTGTGTAGCACACCAACCCAATCCACCCTACCACTAAGGACACCGAAACGTTCTCATTATGGCAGTGGACGTACATGCTTAAAGCTGCCGACAACACAACGGACATGTCATCAGTGAGTTCAGGAAACCTACATCTGCGCGTGTACTCCCCCCTCCCTCCACTTACAACTCATGCCTGATAAACCGGCACCAAGTTATGAGCTGGTCCTTAGAAGTGAAAGGCACGTCCAAAATTGCCGCTCTGAAAGCCCTTCAAGCTGAAAAGCAAATATTGACTTACAGAGACGGTGTTCATCCGGGAGAGCTTCTCAGCTACTCGGCGAGCCGGAACGTGGGGTAAAAACTGCGCTGGCAGTAGCTTTCTGTATTTGTTGCACTCGTTCGCGCTTTTGTTCCAGCATACGCTCGTTTGCAAAAACTGGTGCGGAAAACCTTTTTCGTCATTATTAGGCAAAGGCAGGTCATATTTGCCTGCGCTATGGTTTCCGGGAAACGCAGGAGATTTGACCGGCATGCTTTACCGAGACATGTACTCTTTCATTCGTAAGGCTAAAGGGCGGAACACTCTCGGTTTGTTCTCATGGACCTTTTTGTACAGATTTTCAAAAAATACACCAGCACAATGACAGTCATCTCTGCATGCAATTTCGGATTCATACAATCCACTTAGGCAGGCTGGACTGTACTGCAGAGGCCACTCATTGTACTGAACGTTAAGAATATCAACAGCGGAGGAACGATATGCACCTGAGGAAAGTGTCGGAAGTAAAAACAGACCGTTGGTTAACCACATACGCAATGCAGCCATAATCAAGGTGAGACCGTCCAGTGTGCGGTAAATTCTCAGCAGGAATGCATAGTCAGCACCCCGTGACGTCTGCTACAAAACGTTCAATATGTTTCGTTTTCAGTTCATTTAAATGCGCTCCAAATGTTTATTTGGAGTAATGTAGGACTCCTAACAAAAATTGGCCCATTGTTTATTCGAACGAGCCCTAAGTTTTATTGGCCTATTTATTGGCTCGTTTATTCGAACGAGCCCTAAGTTTTATTGGCTAAGTTTTATTGGCCAAAAATTGGCCCATTGTTTATTCGAACGAACCCTAAGTTTTATTTCAGGCTTTCCATAAATACTTTCTTTTCGCATGAAGCGTGCATGCACATTTGTCCGGAGAAAAGCGGATACCATTTTCGTCCGCCCATGGTTGGAACCATTTACAGTAGTCTGAATTTGTCTTTCACACGTTACAAGAAGAAAACGCAATCTTTAAGTCACCAATATAAATTGAATACATAACAGTTCGAGGGATAAGATTGCCAAGGAATTTATGGTATGGCAAAAAGGGTCACACTTAGCACAGGCCTTACGCGGTGACTCAGTGGCTAAGGCGTTGCGCTGCTGAGCACGAGGTTGCGGGTTTGATTCCCGGTCGTGGCGGCCGCTTTTCTGGTCTAGGTGAAAAGCAAAAACGCCCGTGTGTACGAGATTTCGGCGCAAAGGAAAGATCGAGAAATGGTCAAAATATTCCGGAGCGTAATAGTACGGCGCGCATTATTGCCTGCGCTGCGTCGGCGCGCAAACCCTACAATCAATCAATCACACTTAGCACAGGCCTTGAACCACATTTTCCTGACTGAAAGTATGGGCCAGTGTATTGAGAATTCTTACATTAAACGTTCGTTCTTGAAAGAAATCTTGTACACTGGGAAACATTTGCCCTTCGATTCCGATTGCAGCCGTATCCTGCAGAATTCCGTAGCTCCAAGTTGTATCATATTGCCGCAAACCATGCCATACATCGGCAAAGTTGGCGCGGCTCACTCAAACTCACTCACAATTTTTTTTTCGAATCACCACTTACTCAAACTCAGACTCAATGCTGAGCAGCACATCTGCGCTCATCCAAACTCAAACTCACATTGAGCGCAAAATTCAAAACTCACTCGGACTGAAAACTCAAAATGTACTCAGAACTCAAAATGTACTAAACTCAAAATTTACTGAAACTCAAAATGTACTCAAACTCAATATGGACTCAAAACTCAAAATGTACTCAAAACTCAAAATGTACTTAAACTCAAAATGTACTCAAACTTAATATCGACTCAAAACTCAAAATGTACTCAAACTCAAAATGGAATCAAAACTCAAAATGTACCCAAAACTCAAAATGTACTCAAACTCAAAGTGAACTCAAAACTCAAAATGTCCTCACACACAAAATGCACCCAAAACTCCAACTGTACTCAAAACTCAAAATGTACTCAAACTCAAAATGGACTCAAAACCAAAATGAACTCAGAACTCAAAATGGGCTGACAACTAAAAATGAATTCAGAACTCAAATGGCCTCCCAACTCTCTCATGCTGGGAATTTACTCAGGGTCAGATGGACTCTGATTTCATTAGCAGTCAGTGTTTTCAAATTTCCGCGTGGTAAAAATATTACGGGTGCAAATTCGTGAGCTCAAATTCTTGCATTCGCCACGACATGACACCGTAGCTCCTGTGAGGTCGGAAACAATTTTCGTTGCAGATTTAATACAGCTATACCTGCTGCCCATTAAGAGTAGCACTGGTTGGAAGCAATTGTACGTATATATTGGATACCAAACTCTTGAAGTAGGCTCCGTGTTCGTGTTCATGACAGAGGCGGTCCAGGCTCGATGTTGTGCTGGGTCCCCAGGTCGAAACAAGCAAGACTGGGTGAAGGGACGTGCGCTCACTGCTAAGTTAATTTATGTCGAAGCTGTTGTGGGTTACGGTTCCGTGCATTCTTGCTCTGCATCCTGAAGAAACGCCTTGTGTCAAAGCGAACTGTCCCTGTGAATCTCTGAAGCACGAGGCGTTCATGGATATACCTTTGCTGTTTTATTGAGTAGCATTCTTTGCCGAGTACACCCGTCCCCCTATCCCCGTCATGATCTTATAACGCCCTGCATATACACAAAAATGCAGATATCACGGAAGTTCAACCTGTAATCATTATAAAAGCGTAAATGTAGAGAATTGACAAAAATAAACGGTACAAATTTAAAAAAGAAATAATAAAAATATCAAAAATGGCGAACCGTGAAACACGGGAGCCATAGATCGTCTCAGATTGGGCGAAAATGCAGAGAGGTGCGACGCTAAAGAATGTTGGGTAACAAATTGAGGGTTTCGAGGAGGGAAATCACGTGGGACAAACAAAAAGGGCCTCGTTGTTAGCTTAGGCACTTGTATTAGTTTTAATTATCATTTGCTTGGTGGGACGACCTCTCGTAGCTCGTCCCACCACGCTGTCGTAAGCAATGACCGCCACCGTACCCAGCTGTTAACTTCCAGCATGCACGCGTGTGTGAGTGTGTGTGTGTGTGTGTGTGTGTGTTTGAGAGAGTGTGTGAGTGAAAGAGTGATTGATTGATTGATTGATCGATTGTAGGGTTTAACGCGCCGACGCAACGCAGGCGATGAGGCGCGCTATAGTGGAGGGCTCCGGATTATATTTGACCACGTGGAGATCTTTAACGTGCGCCGAAATCTCGTACACACGGGCACTTTTGCTTTTCGCCTCCATCAGAAAAGCGACCGCCGCGGCCGGGAATCGAACCCGCGACCTCGTGCTTAGCAGCGGTGAGAAAGTGAGAGTGTGTGAGAGAGAGCGTGAGAGAGAGAGTGAGAGAGAGGGAGAATGAGCGAGAGACAGTGAGAGTGAGAGTGAGAGAGAGAGGGAGTGAGGGTGTGAGAGTGTGAGAGTGAGAGAGTGTGAGAGTGAGAGAGTGTGAGAGTGAGAGAGTGTGTGAGAGTGTGAGAAAGAGTGAGAGTGTGTAAGTGAGAGAGAGTGTCAGAGTGAGAGAGTGTGAGGATGAGAGAGTGTGTGAATGTGAGAGTGAGAGAGTGTGAGTGGCAGAGAAAGAGTGAGAGAGAGAGTGTGAGAGAGTGAGAGTGAGAGAGTGAGTGAGAGACTGAGTGAGAGTGAGCGAGAGAGTGACAGTGAGAGTGAGAGAGAGTGCGAGAGAGAATGTGAGAGTGAGAGTATGAGAGTGTGAGAGTGAGAGTGTGAGGAAGTGAGAGTGAGAGTGAGCGAATGAAAGAGAGAGTGTGAGAGCATGTGAGTGCGAGAGTGTGAGTGACAGTGAGTGTGAGTTTGAGTGTGAGCGTTAGTGTGAGTGTGAGAGTGGGAGTGAGAGTGAGGGTGAGAGTATGAGTGTGAGTGTGAGTGTGAGTGAGAGTGAGAGTGTGAGTGTTAGTAGAGTGAGAGTGTGAGTGTGAGTGTGACTGAGAGTGAGAGTGTGAGTGAGAGTGAGAATGAGTGTGAGTGTGAGTGTGAGTGCGAGTGAGATGAGACTGTGAGTAAGAGTGTGAATGTGAGTGAGAGTGAGAGTGTGAGTGAGAGTGTGAGTGAGAGTGTGTTAGTGTGTAAGAGTGTGAGTGTAAGTGTGAGTGATAGTGAGATGTGAGTAAGAGTGAGAGAGAGAGTGAGAGTGAGCGTGAGAGCGTGAGTGTGAGTGTGAGTGAGTGTGAGAGTGAGAGTGTGAGTGGATATTTTAGTGACAGTGTGAGTGTGAGTGTAAGTGGGAGTGTCAGAGTGTGAGGGTGTGAGTGTGAGTGTGAGTGAGAGTGAGTGAGAGAGTGAGTGTGTGTGTGAGCGTGTGAGCATGTGAGTGTGGGTGTTGGTGTGTACTTTTTGCTATATACCTTTTGCTATATCCTCATAATTATAACCATAGAACATTTTTATATTTGTCCAATGCGATCTCCCTATACGAGACCTTTAATTTGATACCCCACACACCCTAGCAGGGTCATAAGGAATTCAACCAGTCAAACTAACCATGACTCTGATGACTGTAACGAAGACGCATTATTTAAGTGTCCGACGTGATTCCCCTAACTAGAACCTTCAATTTGACGCCTCACATTCTTCAGCGGCCTCACCTTGAATTTCACCCAATCTATGATTCATAAAGACTATCTCATGATTCGAACTACGAAGCCTTTTTTTATTTGTACCACGTGAGTCCGCTTATCAAGACCATTAATTGGATACCCATCATATCCTAGAGGAATCAATTTGAATGTTAAACCAATCAATGACTAACCATGACTATCTCATGATATAGCCCTGCCACATTTTTGTCCCACGTGATTTCCCTTATCTGAACCTTCAATTTGATGCCCCGGACACCCAGTGGCATCATTGTGAATTTTAACCTAATTTATGACCCATTTTGACTACGTAATGATAATATTCAGGAAGCACGTGATTATCCTCATCGAGACCTCCAATTTGATACGTCACACGCCCCAGCGTCAAGAACTTGAATTTTAACCGAATCTGACTTACCATGACTACGTCATGATATATCAATAACGCATTTTCGTTCCGAATGATTCCCCACACACATCAAGACCTTGAATTTGATTCCACACATGCCCTCGCAGCGTCATTTTGTATTTTTAACCCCATCTATGACTGAATATGGCTGCCTGATGACTACAATCAGGAAGCATTTTTTTATTTACCCGGCGTGATTCTGTTAATGTGGACCTTTCATTTCATACCTTACACGCCTTAGCGTCACCAGTTTCACTTTTCACCCAAACTAATGTGGTCATTATTCTGTCTTAAGAGCGCTCCTAGTCAATTCGGCTAATTCATTTGAAACAGCAAAAAGGACCGCCCCCGCCCCCATTTCCCCCCGGCTCTCACCTCTTCCTTTGTGACCCCTAGTTATCAAGCCGTTCACAGTAGCAGGCGAACAACCAGCACGCCAGCGCCACCGTGTGCTTACGTACCACCTTTTCGCACGCTCTTAGTGGATCCGTCAGGAAGAAAATTAAGACAACCCTTTTTTATGACCTCACCAGTTGATTATCACTCATGCGCCAAGCCGCGAAAATTAGGTATACAGCAAGTGCTTATGGCCATGAAAATTCACCAAGACAATAAAAAAAATCAGACACCCCCTTCCTCCCAACCGATCATGCAGATCGCGAATGGTGCCGTACCTTCAGGTAACCTGAATTCTGAGCCCACAGTGACGCATGAAACTTAACAGCCAACCATAGCTGCCTGCTAGGCTACTCATATGTACTAAAACTCAAAATGAACTCAAAACACAGATGTACTCAGATCTCAAAATGTACTCAAAACTCAATATGTACTCAAACTCAAAATGTACTCAAACTCAAAATGTACCCAGAACTCAAAATGGACTCAAGCTCAAAATGTACTCAGAACTCAAAATGGACTCAAACCTAAATTGTACTCAGAACTCGAAATGAACTCAAACTCAAATTGTACTCAAAACTCTAAATGAACTCAAACTCAAAATGGACTGAAACTCAAAATGTACTCAGAACTCAAAATGGACGCAAACTCAAAATGTACTCAGAACTCAAAATGGACTCAAACTCAAAATGCACTCAGAACTCAAAATAAACTAAAACTCAAAATGGACTCAAACTCAAAATATACTCAGAACTCAAAATGGACTCAAACTCAAAATGTACTTAGAACTCAAAATGGACTCACACTCAAAATGTACTCAGAACTCAAAATGGACTCAAACTCAAAATGCACTCAGAACTCAAAATGGACTCACACTCAAAATGTACTCAGAACTCAAAATGGACTCAAACTCAAAATGTACTCAGAACTCAAAATGGACTCAAACTCAAAATGGACTCAAACTCAAAATGTACTCAGACCTCAAAATGGACTCAAACTCAAAATATACTCAGAACTCAAAATGGACTCCGAATTCATTATGTCTATGGCGTACTTAAACTCAATCGGACTCAAACTCAGTCGGGATCACTCGGCTCAAACTCACTCAGGACTCAAACTTACCATGCCACCTAGCCTCGCGCTCACTGAAACTCAAACTCACGCGTGAGTTTGAGTCCAAATGAGTCTGCGTGAGTGGACTCATGAGTGAGTTCGCTGACCTCTGAACCATGCGTTGGGTTTGTTTATGTGTTTTGCCTTTGCCGCCCAACTGCTCGGGGCTGTGTTATCGCTGTTGTCTCTATACCAAGGAAGGCGCGTGTTCCGTTCTTTCTTTGTGTGCCGCATGTATTATCCCGTCTGATAGGGCGAGCGTTCCGAACGAGTGTGAACAACCTAGAATAAAATTTGTTGATGTACAGTGTTCTGGATATAATTCGAATATTCCAGAAACCCTCGCAAAGAGTTATAAATTCCAGATGAGCAGATGCCACTGCATTCTAATCGCCGACACTAGTCTACTCAGGTCATTTAGTTGACTGCTGTTTCGTCACCTGTGTATTCTTTGAGTTGTTCGGGGAGCACAAGTTCGCTCCAATAAACTTGTTTTTTCTTGAAGACATCTGCGTCGTCTTTGGCTACGTGACATCTGGTGAAGGTGCGGGGTACGCACCCTTTATGCTACCAACAACCTCTGGAAGCCACTAAGCCAGTCGAACTAAAACCAGTCACCGACTTCAAGACCTCCCACTCGAGTTTGGACTACTGCCAGATAAATTGAAGGTGGAAGACGTTACGACCAGTGCTAGGAACAATGCAATCACTGGGGACCAACGCATCGAGCACCCCAGTAGGTCTGCAGCAACCCCGGGAACCACCATCATTCCATGGGTAACCTGCAGAAGATCATGAGGAATGGCTGGAGCATCTTGAGAGGTTCCGAACGTTAGGCGATGGGATGAAGAAGAAACACTCAGGCAAGTGTATTTCTACCTTGAAGACTCCACACGGATTTGGTTCGAGATCCACGAACGTACGCGGACAACCCGGGAGTGTTTCCAGACCTAGCTCTCGAAAGTGTTTATCACTCTGGTACGCAAAGAACAGGCCTAGCAGCTGCTGCAGACAAGCACACAGCATCCCAATGAAAGCATGCTTGTGTTCGTTGAGGAGATGAAGCGACTTTTTCGCCGTGCAGCGGACGCAGAATTTACTGAAGAAAAGAAAGTAATGTTGCTGATGCGAGGGGTTAAGCAAGAGCTCTTGGCATGCCTTGTCCGCAACCCACCCAAGACTGTGTCCGAATTTGCGTATGAGGCGGCCGACGTAGGTAAATAAGCTTGAAATACGAACGAGGCAGTACGACCGCCCAATCAATGCGCTGGTTTCGGATACGATTGGTACCGGTGCTATTAACTCCAACACACTACGTGAGACCATCCCTGCAGTGGTGAGCCAGGAGCAGCAGAAACGTTTCCTGACGACGACGCCACAACCTCAAGTCGCTTCCCTGATTGACCTGACCCGGGAATAATTACAGCAGGCTTTCGGAACTTCTAGGCCGTCCGAAGCACCCTGCGTGCCAGAGACGGTGTCCTACTCCGCGGCTGTTCTTCGACCCCGCCCTGTTCCAAGAAGTCGTCAAGAGACCCCGCCGTACCGCCGCCCAATATCGCCCTCACGACCCCTGTAACCATAAACCAGGCCCCTTGGAAGACCGAGGTGTGGCGAACGCCCGATAATCACCCGCTGTGTTACCACTGCGGAGAGGCCGAACACATTTACCGCCATGGCCCTTACAAGAGGCTAAGTTTGCGAGGATTCTCCGTCGAAGCACCTCGCCCTTTCCCTTGCCAACGACAACATGAGATCGACGAGTATCTCTCTCAAAGAAGGCGTTGCGCAGCCCATTTCAACCGCTCGCCGTCGCCCCACCCGTTCTAATCGCCGAAATGCCGTAGCAATGCTGACTTCACCCGTGGAAGGTCCCCCAGCTCATGCCACGGAAACAAAAAGCAGCAACTTCCGAAGGTGAAGCTGCTCTACTACGGCGAAAAAAACCGGAAACCATCCAACGACGCAAGGACGCGCCGAAGACAGTGATTCACGACATGCCCTCATCCCGACTGCCCGACCTAACCCTGACGAGAGTCTCGAACACGACAACAGCTACAAGGCGCGAGGCGTACCCGACATAGCCGAGGCTGCCGGTGAGAAGACGACGACGCCGCACAGTGCCCGACCGTCGACACGCACAAGCCGAGATGAGACGCCCCGATGCACCCGGAACTCGAGGAAGGCGGATCCGACGTCAAGGTGAACAGTGACGGGTTTGATGTACTCGCCCTGGTATACACGTGAGCCGACTACTCAGTAATAAGCGGACTATTTGCGCCTAAGCTGAAGGAAGTTATGGCCAGATGGGACGGTCTGCCCATACGCACAGCAGGAGGCCACCTCGTGAGGCGAAGTGGAATTTGCACCTCCTACGTAATCATTGACGGCACGACGCACCCTGAAAATTTTGTTATCTTGCCTAACTGGTCCCGTGACGTATTCTCGGAATGGACTTTTTACAGACAATCCTGCAATAATAGATAAACAGGCCAAGTTCGTAACTTTTTCCTTACATCACTTCATGACATTGGAACTGAACCCCGAACACCGTGCTGCTCTCAGGATCGCCGAGGATAATGTCACCCTACCACGGCGTGCAAGCTTGATGATCACCGTCTACTGTGAAGATGGTGTTCCTGACGTCGACGCTATCATAGAGACCAAAGGTTGCTCCTCGGCCGCGGTGTCTCTGTCGCAAGAGGCATTGCGCGATTTAAGCAATGCAAATATCAAGTTTTGATCACCAATTTCACCGAGGTGTACCAGCATTTGAACAAGGGAGCTCCAATTGCGTACCTCAAAGAAACGCAACAAGCAAGGGACATGATCGCAGTCGCCGACTTTGAACGCGCACCCGAAGAATCCTTCAAGCTTCCACATGCTTTCGGCGTGAATCCGAGGCTACCGAAAGTAGAAAGGAACACCTTATTGTCTGTGCTTTATCGCTACAGTGAGTGTTTTTCGTCGAACTCAAAGTTGCGTCAGAAACCTCTGGAGAAGCTCCGGATACTTTTTGAAGATGGAGCCCGACCTACCCGACAGTCACTGTACCGGGTCTCTTAAAACAAGAGCGAAGCCCTCCGGACTCAAGTAGACGACATTCTCAGTGACTACATAATACAGCCACCGAAACTTCGGCGGTCTGCACCGGTCATACTTGCCCAGAAACAATTACTTCCCTTCCACTCTGTGACGATGGATGTCCTGCAAAGCTTGACCCAGTCCACGGAGTGCACGAAACAAAACACGTTTATCGTAAGTTGCGATGGAGCATATTTCCAAGCCAATTACTCAATGAACCAATGCCGGATGCAAGCTTTGTTTTTGTTTGATCATCTGATAAAACTGCCCCCAAAACGCGTTCCACTTGCACAAATCCCCGTAAAAGAAAGTGGTGGTAAGTTTCGGAAGGCCTGCTTTTTTCCTCTGCGGAGCGACGACTTGAGGATTTGGGTTCCCAGCGGTCGTTGAAATGACTGTCGCAGACTGACAAACGAGCGCTCCTGCTTCTCAGATCGGTAAGGATGCGTGTCGCGTGGTATTGATACTCAATCACGCTGTTGTACTCAGTCTGGAACGCGTCGTCCTCAATATAGCGTTCGAGCTCATTGTTGATCTTGCTAGGTTTGTCGTTGTTCGTTTTAAGCCTTTCGTATAACGACGTCAGTTGGTCTACCGAAGCACAACTGTCCATTAGAATGGCACTTGCCTCGTTGATGACCTTGGTATTCTGCGCTCGCCTCGATGCTCGCTTGCACTTGAGTTTCTCCGTGATGCTCGTTCTCCTCGAACTCTCAGCAGGTCCCGGTTATAGTCCCAGGTTTTGGCACCAAAAAATTTTGAGCCACGAGTGCCGCAAAGCGAAACTCAGGACGTAAGAAAACTGTTTATTGGCGATGCAGCCAGTTTCCAAACCGTTCCCTGCCAGATTCGATGCACGAGCTCTCCTTTCTTTTCTACTGCCTCGTCGTCTTGGTGGTCGAACAAGGCAGCGGGTCGAGAGACTGAACAGTCTTGTCGTAAGGGGTTTTGAGAGCCTTGGGCCACAAACGCGAAACATATGTAGCAGCACCGCCGCTACAGCCGAGCTCGCGCCGTTGGAGCAAAGTACCGCGTGATGTCAGACCCTGTCCTGAGCCGGTAGCCACGAGGCACGAGTCACGCGGCCGGCAGATGGAATCCAGACACCAAGCCGACAACAACGAGCTCGATTCTGCCACGCAGAATCGGCGCCATGGCGCCATGGAGCACCGGCGCCATGGCGGGCCCGCCTCCGCCGCTATTCGCCTTTTACTAGCTCTAGGTCCTCCTCAATAAATGAAGGCAGGACCTCTTCTCACCCCCCCTCCACATATATTGGTCTGTTTGGTGTGCTTACAATACCTGGAAGGCAATCGGGTTGCTTACTGCAGACTCGTATTGGCTTTTGTTTCTCGCGATTTTTTTTTAGTTTACAGTTGCAAATGAATTCGACTGATTCTTTGTTGCCACACCATGCTTGAATTGTGTTCTTTTGTTTTGTTTTCTTTATTTACACAACCATTAAGTTCACAAGCACACCTTGCGACACCAAAGCTTCCGCATATACAGGGCTCTGCACGGCTGCTGTGAACCTGTTCTACTTGTCCTTGGTGCGGCACGGTGCACAGCTTTCTTCAAATTGAATTTCCCACACAACGACCAATTGTTTATGTGCAACAAAGAAAAGAGGACCAACAACTTTTCTGTCCACCGTTGGCAACGGAAGAAGACAACTGTAGTAGTTTTGCATTCGGTTGCCTCTGTGAAAATACATCCTGGTTTATTACTCCTGTGGTGTGTGTTCCTCTTTAGAGCAATGGGCGCTTTTGGACACGACAATAACAACTGCCACAGGAGCAACAATGTAGTTATTAAGCAGAACGGGGCACCTAAAGCCTTCGACTAAACGCCAGTAATATGTCACAGACATCTTTGCTACTACGTCTGTTTGCATCTACTGTTATTTTACCTGTTAAGGTAGGCGCCATTGGCTGCTTCCCGTTGAGCCACTATTAACGACCCTTTTAAAAGCCGTTGTAACGCAATTGGCTCGAGAGGGTTTTTTTTTCTCTTTGTGCTCAAGGAGGTTTCCGCCATGGGCATGAAAAATGTATGGACGGTAACCTATTACAGCGAAACTGTAGCACACTTGAAAACGTGATCAAAGTGGAAGAATGTGTGACCCACACGAATAATATACATCAAATGTTGATATCTGTGTTTGTTTAAAGTCCTAAACTAGGTTTCTGAACTACTCAGTGCAAAAACATACTCAAATTTTAGCCAATTCATACGCACAATCACGGGATTTTCACGGTTCTTTGTTAAGGAATATGCGTTGAACCGGTTTAAGTGTGGCACATAAATAAAGAGCACTTGAAATTGCGGCTTGGCAGAGGAGCAAAGCAAGAAAAACGTGAAATGGAGAGAAACTGTTTAAAGCAGAAAGAAAATAATGATAAATAATAACATTGGCGCTCACCTCGATTGGCGTCTCACCAGTGTGAACAAGAAGTATACTTGAGATGAAATCGGCTGTTGTGTTCGAGTGAAAAGAACAAGAAGCAAGGGAAGAGCCTGAGCTGTAGCAGGAGAGCCGAGGGTATTACGTGGACGGGGTACCTGTCAAAACCCTATGTTTCTTGCGCCTTCGTATTGACGCAAGCTGATACATGGCAAATTTTTTTTTGATGGTTTTGGGCAAGGGCTAGGTCTGTTTTGTTTATACCAACTAAGACGCGTCAAAGCCAGCATAACCCGAACCAGTTTCCGGGTCCAACTTTCATCATGCCCCGCTGCCCCTCAAAATTCTACTGTAATGGCCAATAATTCGACCAAAACTTGAGTACACCTCCGCAATAAAGGACCCCACGCAGAACACGTTACTCACCACGATAGCATTTTTTCAGCACTGCTCACATCACTTTAGGTGTACTAACTATTCCCGTACTGCGAGCATATTCCAAATGAAATCTACCCTTGAGCTGCCCGATGTAACTGACAGGAGCAAGTTGGCGGGACTTCATTTTTTTAGTGCAGATCACTTTAGGCACTCGCCTTGTCGTCCTAGCTCGCTCGCTAGACCCAACTATACAGATCACCATGGTGGCATTCTGGGGTAACGCTGTTGTTCGTGGCGTACCCCGGAAGCTGGGAAAGCCAAGCGGTTTATATGGTCATATGCGTTCGAAAGATGTAAAACGCTGGCGCTTGTCATACACCTTCTCGTTTTTTAGCGCAAAGAAAACTATATGTACATATGAGGAAACCTATACATAATTAACCGGCATCGCCGGCGTTCTTTTAGTTAAGGACGCTCGTTGTGCTGTGTTTTGCGATAGTAAACGCAAACTGTGGCAGTGCAACGCTGGCAAGTGCGAGGAGAAAAGCACAAAGAGAATAGAACTCCAGCTGGTGAAGTTTTAGGCAGGGAGGGCGCGAGCACTGTGAAGGCTGGAAGTTAGAATTGCAAGGGGTGGTAGCAGTAAGCGGCAAACGGCGGTACCGCCCATTCTGGCGAATCACTGCACTGCACTTCCGACAGCTTTCACATTGAGTGGAACGGTTTTACTTTTTCTAATATAATTTTTCGCAACTTATCAATGGTGCCAGATGTGCTTTCAGAGCCATGATACAACTCATCACGCATTGCCAGGTCGCATGATGTTGCGGTTCCTTCTTGCCGTTCCGTTTTGAATGGGCAACCTACCATCTTTTATTGTGACCATTCAAGAGTCTTCATTAATGAAGACTGAAATTACGCAGCACCGTTTGTAACCAAGGGCAGTGTTTGTTTTCGATTGATTGATTGATTGATTGATTGATTGATTGATTGATTGATTGATTGATTGATTGATTGATTGATTGATTGAGTGAGTGAGTGAGTGAGTGAGTGAGTGAGTGAGTGAGTGAGTGAGTGAGTGAGTGAGTGAGTGAGTGAGTGAGTGAGTGATTGATTGATTGCGGGGTTTAACGCTGCCGACGCAACGCAGGCGATGAGGCACGCCGTAGTGGAGGGCTCCGGATTAATTTTGACCACCTGGGGATCTTTAACGTGCGCCGAAATGTCGCACACGCGGGCGTTTTTGCTTTTCGCCTCTATCAGAAAAGCGGCCGCCGCGGCCGGGAAACCAACCCCCGACGACGTGCTCAGCAGCGCAACAGTGTTTGTTTTACGTTTTTAGCGAGGGCTACACTGCCCGTATACTCGCCGTTTGGCTGGGGCTTGTGGCCTGGAGCTGAGCGGTTCCCTAGTGGTTACTAGGAAACCTGCGGCGGGTAGGGAACCTAGCCATTCCTAACCGGGGCAGCTGACAGAGCCGCTCGCCGTGAAAAAATAAAACAAATAAAAAAAGAAAACACACCAAAAACAAAAAGTAACAAGAAGTAAAAGAAACAGAATAAAAACACAAAAACTCTCTTTCAAGAACGGCGGGACAGTAGGATTCGTCGTCAGATATGGAAAGTAAGTCGGACAGACTGGAAGAAGCCAGGCTTCCTCGTCAGAATGAAATCAAGAGAAGGCAGCCAGCCGAGGAGACAGAAGACGAACGAGCCGCACGTCTCGAGAACCGTCGCATTCGTACAGAGAACGAAGCTAAACTATAACCTTAACCGTGCCTCACGCTAAGCACACCAAGACATAACTTAGGTAAGCCACAGGCAATTTTTTGTCGTTTTTGTGCACTTCCTTCCAGAAATTACTTACAAGGTCGAATTTCTAAAACGGCACTTCGTCTTCTTTTACAAGACAGAGCATTCCCGAAGTTTATATAGTTTGGGTGCCAGGACACGAATCCCTTGAGGGGAATGGGGCGGCTCACGCCGCTGCCCGCGATTACATACACCGGGCCGTTTCTCTCACGGGGCAGTCACCACCTCATCCACCTAATCCGCAACCTCTCTTGCGCTACACAGATATATTGGCGGACTACCGACACAAACGAATAATTTTCCACATTCCACACCACCAACTCAGAAGGGATGAAGCAACAACGTTTATACGACTTCAAACTAACACGTATCCACAGCGTACCTTTCTTCATGCCATTTATCCGACAGACTATCCAGCCACCTGCCACTACTGCCCAGTGCCCGGTACCCTATACCATTAGGTGTGGGAGTGCCAAAAGACACCGGACCTGCACCCAATTCCCAACCCCTCTATACAACAGTGGACGGGGCGGTTGACCAGCAAGGACCCTACGTTCCAGCTTGACCTGGTGCAAAGGGCCCGCGCAGCCAGCCGCAGCCAGGGGATCCCGGACTAAGGATCCCCTCCACCGGGCGGGTGCCCTAACAACTGCACCTGTTGTTTTAATAAAGATTTTCCTCCTCCTCCTCCTTGCTTTCTACATACCAATTCTTTTTGTAGTAGATTTCTTGTTGTTTTTTAAGCTTGTGTATATTGTCGTCTGTGCGCTAAAAATGTTGTGATGCACCCCCGCTGTAACTCCCTATGAGGCTTGAGGGTATTCTAATAAATAAATAAACAATTGGTCGGCCATAAAAATGAAAAACCAAAAAATAAAACATAAAGTTTAAAGAAAAATGATACCCGAAAATCAAATATATGCAACTTATACATCTCCCCCAAAACCCAAGAATGACCAATAAATTCTGCGAAATACCGTTCAAAATACGAAGTAAAAACGGTACTAGATAAGGCCGCGTAATGCTCTGCGGAAGCGCGTAACGCCCTCAATTTCCTTAAAAATGCAGATTTGGAGGAAATTCGACCTGTAATCAAAAACTATACAGATTTACGTTTTAGCGGTACAGCTAAATGTACGTTGAAGGGAAATTTTTCTTAGCAGAAATTTACTCCACTTAGGGGATTTGCACTAAGTCACTCGGATAACACCTGTCCCTCCGTACGAGTTTTTGATCAATTCCCTCGTGCGCTAGAGACTGCTAGACTCCTTGGTAGCTCAGTTGGTAGGGTGCCTGCAAGCCTTAATAAGGTAGTACTAAACGGTTAGAATTATCGACCAGGAGATATTTTTCTTTAGGAAGGAAATGCTCAAAAAGCTGTAAAGATTCTTTTTGTAGCAGTGTGGCAGCATTGGTTGATTGATTTTGATTGATTGAAGCTTTAGTCATTATTTTTGCAGAGCAACATACGCAAAAACAGTGTTGGACCCAATAGCCAGAGGCTAGTTTTAGGGTCCACCAACAAAATACAATGGCACTTCGGTCGCATCAAATCGTAGCTTCCTAATTCAGCTGTTCAACTAACATCAAGTGTATATATATACATATACATACATACACATATATATATACATACATACACATATACATATACATACATATATATACATACATATATACATATACACATATGTATACATACACACACACGTATACAGGCGAGGAAGGCTTATACACCGAATACACCAACTATACAAGAACATGGGCTATGAACAATATTCATTGCAAATATAAAAAACAAAAGATGTTGGTACATATAAAAATACATTCGCATTATATTTGCAGCCAACTGAAACCTCGCACGGGCCTCAAAAAAATAAATGTGGGTTAAGGAGGCTTGTATTTAATACATAGTGTGTGGGAAGAAGACGGAATGAGCAGTTAAGTAGCATAGGCTCCACACTCGTATTATCGCTCATTGTTGCCACGTTTCTTCATGCAAGTGCCTTTTCAAGCTGTAACTAAACCTTTTTGATTCTTTTAATTGTAGTGGTATATCGTTCCATATTTTGGCCCCAATGAATTGTAGCAGTCGCTGCCCGTACACATTACTAACTAGTGCCACGTTAAGGTTGCCTACAGCAGAACTTCTTGTTTGGCGCAATCAAGAATAAAATATCGAGTTGTTTAGAGGATGGCTATAATTTAATATACTGTATACCAATTCAGCTGTATTTTTCAGACGTAATTGATCAAATGTGAAAACTTGAAGAGCGTCAAAAAGGGGTTTGCTTGGTGCGTCTCGTCTTGAGCGTGTGACTGTTCTCAGAGCCCGTTTTTGTAGTCGACGTATGGGATTAAGATAGGTATTGTACGTCCAACCCCAAGAAACCATGCAGTACGACAGGTGACTATTGAATAAAGCGTAATAAGGCGTTTTTAGTATTTTGATATCAAATAACTCACGGGCTTGTAGTAATGCGTAGCAAGCAGATGCTAGCTTTGCACAGACAGCATCGACATGATTCTGCCAATGCAAATGAGCATCCATGGTAACTCCTAAGTATTTAATTGATTCCACCTGTTCAAGTAAGCAGTTGTTCACTGATATTCTGACCAGCTCTTTTCGAACGTTCTTTTTTCGGGAATGAAATATCACATATTTTGTTTTTTTGCATTGATAGTAAGTCTGCTAAGCGAAAACCACCGAGCAATGTTTTCTAATTCCATAATAATTCTTGCTTGTATTTCCTGCTCGTTATCACCGGTTACGACAAGTGCCATGTCGTCTGCGTACATTACTAAATCTGCATGCGTTAGTGCTTTGGGAAGGTCGTTTACAAATAATGAAAATAGCATAGGCCCTAGCACCGAGCCCTGCGGAACGCCCATGCGCACTAGCTGTGGGGTTGAGCTGATACCGTCCATCGCAACCACTTGCTGACGATTGTCAAGGTAGCTAGAGAGGAAGGAATACATTTGATCTCTGAATCCATAGCATTGTAATTTCTTCAGCAAGATTTGATGATCGACGGTATCAAACGCCTTCTTTAAGTCTAGGAATACGACTGTAGCAAGTTTGTTGCCATTTAGTGCGGTGTTGATGTTTTGAGTGAGCTTCACTATAGCAGATGAAGTAGAATGCTTTGAACGAAACCCGTGCTGTTCTGGGGAAAGGATTTGGTACTTATCAAGAAACGAAGTAATGCGTTTTGCAAGAAGCTTTTCAAAAATTATATTAATCGCACTGAAAACAAAATTGGCCCGTAACTTGACGGGTCTGAAGTTTCCCCGTCTTTATATATCGGTGTAACCTTGGCCATCTTCAGCGAGGTAGGATAGACACCATCTCGCAAGCAGTGGTTAAACAAATGGCACATGATGGGGCTCAGAACGTCAACGTTATCTCTGATTGGACGCGTAGAAATGTTGTCTATCCCGGCCGCATTGCTTAGACCTATATTTTAGACCACAGACGTTATTTCTTGCACTTCTATGTCCTGCATTACGAAACTGTTAGCTATATTGCTTGAAAATGATGGTTCATCAATACCGAACTGAAAATTTTTTGACAAGGAAAACCCTATGGTTGTAAAATATGTGTTAAAAGATTCTATGGTATTTTCACTTATATTAGCTGGGAAAATACGCTGCGCAGTGCCTTTCCCGGTGGCTTCCCTAATTAACTTCCAAATTTTCCTGGTGTCACCGGCTGCTTGATGAATAAGGTGTGCATAGTACTGTTTTTTCTGCGTTTTCAGTGCAGATACACAAATTTTGCGAATATTCTTTTACTGCCGTAAGTTATGCTCGCTAGCTTTATAACGTCGCCATTTGTTGTACCAGTAATCTTTCTGTTTAGGCATTTGAAGAATCTGACTGGTCATCCAGGGGCATAATGGGTTCTCATATGAATGTTTGGGCACCCTGACACTGCTTTTAGCCTGGGCATTCATAAGGGCATGAATGAAATTGTCAACCTCTATGTTAACGTCCTCATTAATAATATCAGCAGCATTATTAGCGAATATACGCTCGCGCAATTGTTGGTGGTTAGTTCGGACTGAATGTTTTAAGTAACTGTGCTGGGTGGCTGTTCTGTGTTCAAGCTTTACAAAAAGAGGAAGGTGGTCTGCAATAGGCTCGTTAAAAACGCCTGCTCGCACAGCAGTTGGGATGTTTGTAATGCATGGTCAATTAGGGTGGCCGTCGTACTAGTGATGCGCGTGGGCAATGAATTAGGTTTCGAAAATTATAGGAATCTAGCAAATACTGATCTCGATTAGTTGTACCACAGGAGTCGATGTTAAAATCGCCAACAATCACCACAGGTGCATCGTTGTTTAAAGTTAACGTAGACAGAACGGTTTCAAGTTTGTAAAGACTGGAAGCTAGATTGGAATTTGGAGGGCGATAGACTACGCCAATTGTCAGTGAACATTCTACTCTGACAAAAATAGCCTCAAGATCTGCGCAGCTGCAGGATGCAGATGGCATGGTTGTAACAGTATGCACAGTTTTAATAAAAGCTGCCACACCCCCGCCGCGGCTGTGTGTGGCACGCGCGATAGAAAATGCGGAATAGCCAGGAAGGACCACACTTTCGCCTTCTTTCAGCCACGTTTCCGATACCGCGATGACGTCAGACGCTTGCTCGTGTTGAGAAAGATAAGTGATCAACAAGTTAAGGTTTTTCCTTATGCTCCGAGCATTACAATAAAAGATGGAAAATTCTTTGCTTTTAAATAACTTATCAGCCTTTTTACTGGTAAGGAGCATGACGAAGGAGGTGGTGCGTGCAGGAGACTAGATACGATTGCGAGCGCTAACACGCATATGGCGAGCGATAAGATGCGAGCGCTAACACGTAGAAGGCGCTGCGGTGAGAGCGGCGTTAGCGCGCAGCTGGCGCGGCGAGGAGAATGGGGTAGGAATGCGGACTACGGACGAGGGAAGACGCCGGAGGGACAAGGCGAGTTAAAGAGATGCGTCGCATCTAAAATTACTCTTCCAGAAACGTCATGGTTCGATGGCGCTATAAATGGGGCTAGCGCGCTGGTTTCCTTTGCCACGTTCACCTTCTAATGTGTAAAGCTTTGTTCAAGTAACCTATTGTTGTTATAGGTGTTTTTGATCTTTGATTTTCTGAAATATTGTATCCCTGAATTTTCTGCTTACTGGCCACAAGTGTTTGATTTTCGTTTTCCCGCGGCACTAACACAAAATCATTCGGAGCTTAGCACTCGGATTGGACAGTCGGCTCTGTTCACGTCTATGCAAAGGTTTATTAAAAATGTTGCAAAAGTACCATAGTCTAAAATACTGTTTAAAATTTTTAACGGTGGCTTTGACGGTGGCTTTGCTTGACGGCAAAAGAGTTTAAAATAAATGAAATAACAAACATTTATGAATACGGCATGAATTACCCCACGTTCGAAAAAACTCAACCCATTTTTATAGGTTCTTTTAGGGCATCCTGTGCCCTCTTTGGATTTGTTTTTATATCAACGCCGCCTGTTACTAAAGCTACTCAAGGAGGGCGCTATAATTCCTCCCGTTTGCAGGCTGCGCACTTCCCCGCAGATTACTTGTTGAAATTAACCGCTTCATTAATTTTGTATTGCGCCTGTTTCAAAAGCTAGGAATTGAGTAACGTATAAAATACCGCTGATTGCAAACGCGCGCAAGAGTGGATTCATGTTTAGCTCTTTCTTTTTTCTGACATTTGAAGATTTTTAAGGGCAGCAGGCATTTTGTTTTTGAGGTTTCTCTGTTACCTGTGCGCACTATCTGATAGATCCATGGCGCAGGCCTAGAACGATGATTTTTTGTTACCTGAAAAATTGACTATCTGCTACAGCTTGGTGTGAGGGCTGTTCGAGCTCGTCTTAATACTTATTTTATGGTGGTTCAATAGGTGTGGACGTTTCAACAGATAACATCAGACCACCTGGTTAGTAATATGCTTGAATGACTTTGGTTGTGGACAGCAGTTTGTCTCAAGTTATGCCGCATCAATGTCGGTCCACCTAATGCCTGACATCCTGTGCACAAAGGCTGTGAACCCTGCCTTCTATTATGTTAGGCGCTGTGGTAGTTAGACGTAGAGGATGCATAAAAATGTTCTCTACTCCCTATCATAATTCTTCAGAATGCCTTCTACCACACGTCGTGCAGTGATGGTATGGAGAAAGCTAATGAATAATCGTAGACTATTTGACCAGCGGCGAAATATGCTATCAGCTATAGAGAATCTGAGGGATGAGCGTTTATACTTTTGTCAGGCTTATGCTCAGCAGTGGCCTAATGCTTGGCGGTGTTTGTTTATTGAAATCCGTAAGTTTGTTTTTGCTTGTGTTTATTGTTTTATTGTTTATTGACAAAAACAATGTTCAATAGTGGTCTGTCTTGGTTCCAAGGCAAGAGGCGGGATTGAAAGCCACCTGACTGGGCCTTTGACACCAGACAGTACACGCAGCAGACAACATGTGCGCAACATACTTCAAACCAGATGGCTGGACCTCAAACGCTCAAAGCACACTATATCAAACAATAAACCGAATAAAATATAAAATGCTCAAACGCATTGCAAATTATCAAGCGCATACCGTAAAAAAAACAAATACAGAGTATTAAACAGGATAAGGCAATATAGGTGAATAAAAGTAACAAAATGTGTGGTCAACACATACATCACCAACATGACACATAACCATTAAGGCCAAAGGAAGAACATGTTCTTTGGGACTGAAAAACAAAATGTACAGAAAAATCACCATTGTTCGAGAAAATAGGTTGTACTCAGTTTTCTGAAGGCAAGCCAGGAGGGAGAACTGTCTATGGTATCCAGTAGGGATGGATAACAATTCACAAGTTTCGGAATTTGCCATTTTTAATTGCAGGCCATATTTAGTTCTCGTCCTAATTTTGACAAAACTTTTATTTCTAAAATGATATGTTGTCTCCGTATTTGTATATGTGTCAAAGAAGAGCTCACGATTTGCTTTGAATTCTAGAAAAACCAGTACCAGCAAACGCTGTTTGTACGACATTTCTATACAAAAGATCTTGTTCTGGGAAAAGTATGGGAATGTGTGATCAAAACTACATGGATTTTGAATGAATCGTATACCTTTTTTCTGCCATATATATGGTCGTTAAAATTATACTTCGATTTAACCCCCCAGACTAATAAACAATACTGTATACGGGAATACACTGTACTAAAATAAAGTCGCTTTATTCGTATTTGCAACAACGTCCGAAATCCATTTACCAAACCAAGTGATTCAGAAATGATACCTTTTATAATGTTCACGTGACTTGTCCACTGAAAATTTTCATGAAATAGTACCCCTAAAAACTTGTATTCTGAAGTCGGCTCTAGCGGGCATGATTTAAACGTATAGAGGTATTAAGGTGAATTGGTTTATTAACGGAGGAGAAGACAATGTATTTGGTTTTCTTAACATTCAGAAGGAGCCCATTTTCGTCTAACTAGCAGGACAATTTTTGAAGTTAAATATTGACAGTGGGAATGAGAGAGGAAAGGTTACTACACGTCAAAAAGACATTCGTATCATCGGAGTAAAGGTCATGTCTGAGGTCAGTCGGATGTTGACAATATCGTTTATATACAGTAAAAATATTGTTGGTCCTAATATAGATCCTTGCGGAACTCTATAATTTATTAACTCAGTATCCGACTGCAGATCACAACAACACAACGAACACAATAATCACAACGGACTGTGTACGATTAGTCAAATAGAGCGTCAGGTCTTGGTTTATTTAGTACCGTCTATAGCCCATTAGACGGGTTGAATAGACGTCCTGTCGTAAGAATTTTGAAGGGTTTAATTGCACCATTCTGTGCTACTTTGCGAACACATGAGGCAAGCAGATGAACGTAAGATTGTAAATTTAGAGCATGTTTTCTGTTTACTGGATCACCCCAGTTTTCTATGCTATTTATTCTGCGGGCGCTGTGTCTGATTTGTAAGAGTGGTTCATACATCATGTTAGGATGTGCCATGTGCATCTTCTATATTTAGGATCATTCTATTAACGTCCTGTCCAGCCTGGTGGTCGACCTGGTGCCTTGGCCTAATATAGCTATCATGGGTAATTTTTAAAGATAAAAAGCCAACTGAGCGCGGGCATGGCTCCAATGAATGTGTTTGTGTATCGGCTGAATCTCTGTATCTGTTTTATTTGTGTTTGGGTCTAGAGAGCGGTAATGTTTCAATTTTCAGTACTTTTGTCCGTACTTTCTTTGTTTTGCACACATCGCGGATATTTAGACGCGTGAGATGTTCGCGCCTACAGCAATAGACTGTTTTTTTTGTAAGCGTTTTTGTACTTACGATTCAGTGTCTGTGAGCTAAACCGTTTTGATTGGCCTGCCTTTTTTCTGGCTAGTGAAGCACTTTAGTGGACCCTGTCTGTGGTGACCTGAACGTTAAACAATACTTTTGTACCCCATTCTGCATTGTTAGTTAATTTTACGCGTGAGGTTTACATGTGATGCTGGGATTAGACAAACATCGCTAGAACGCACCTGTATTGCTTTCTGAAGCGCAGGTGTTATTGGGAAGTGTCTTGGCCCTTGACCATAATTATTAATCTTCTTTTTACGTGCACTTGTGCACAATTTAAAACTCGGTGTGATTGGTGTGCTTGGAAATGCTCTGAGTTATGTCCGCCATGTATGTCATATCAGGGGTATTATGAATTATCCTCTTTGTGGTGTTGTTGGGGGAGACCTTTTTGCCGTAAGTTCGAGAGGGTGGTTCCGATGTGGAATGCTTCTAAGGAATCACATTTTTGCGTGTGCGTTGTCATTTGCTTAAACTTGCGAACTACCTACGGCAGGGGAAAAGTGGGGTGTTGCTAAGATCTTTTGTTCGTTTTTTGGCGTATGAACAACCTGTTTAGGATATATCATCCGACGCGCACAATGCAACAATAGATTTCTTTCCATCTACAGCCAAAGATGTTAAATCCAAGTTCTGTTTCAAAAGCATCTCTTGCTTAACTTCGTATTGTGTACGCAACCTAGAGCTGAGAACAAGTTTCGAAAAACCAGCTTCTGCTGATTTTTTCTTTCTTGGTTTGTCTTTGAAAATGTATAAAAAAAGAGCAGTTTCTTCCAGGCGTTCGAGTGGAAGCCTTGACTGGCGTTTTTTTACGTTTTGCCTGTTGTCATGAAGAGTGTACATATTTTTATTCTTTGTGCGACCATTGCGGCTGCTTCGTAAGTGTGCTTTTAATTTACTGAATTTCTCTGTCCGATATGCTTTCACTAGCCCTTAGGAAATGTTGGTTTGAGTTGAAGGAGAAAAATATAACCTGTCTTGTGCTTTTAACGACGAATCTAAAAGGCAGATTATCCGATCGGAACATCGGTTGTCTTGTAAACGCTCACGAGAGTTTAGTTGGGTTATTTATTTCTCTTGAACTATATTAGTAAAATTAAAAACCCGCGCTTCTGACGCTACAATTTTGGCGTTTTCGCTCTCCTACTTGGATACCGCGAAAATATTTACCCGAAAGCCAAAGGTAGGCCTAAGTGCTTGAAGGGCGAGGCGGACGAAAGAAGTGCAATGAAATAATTGCCGAACTGTTCTGTGAGTTGTGCTTTACTTCAAGATCTAAACAGAACTGTAGATATCCAATCGGTAAAAAGGTTTAAAAGATACTTTGGCGAATTGATTTAGATTTTCATTAACCTCTGGGATAGGAGAAACCCTAAGGAAAACTTTAAAAGCAACCATTCATTTTGGTATTTCTCTTCCTTAGCTAGGAGGATTTCGTACTCATTGAAATTATGAAACCGCTGAATTAAGGCACATAATAATTATATTGGCGTAGCCCTTTCGGAATAGGGACTACTCTTGACCGACGAGGAGCAGCCTTTGCACATCTGCTGTCAAGACCAACGGCTAAAACTAGAAATGAAATTTCCATTTGTAGGAAGAAAATAAGAACAACGATATTCTGGCGATATTCCTTGGCAACCTCAGTCTACATGCCGTCAATTTTCGTTCTTCGCAAATTGTTGGAATACACTGTGAGACTAGCGGGAAATGCCCCTGGAACGGCAGTATCCCATCCCTAATATTATAACGCCACTGCAGTGGCTGGAAATGTTCGCTCGGTTAGTGTGCCAGAACGTTGGCACAGAACCTTTCAAAACTCTGCTGCGTGGAACACAAGTATGGTGATACTGTAAAAGCTGGTGTTCGCTTATAGGGTGTCTACTAAATACACAGTCGCCACCTCGCTTTTTCTGTTATGAGGACGCGTCTGGCGGCGGCAGGCATTTCGATTGTCGTCTGGGCACGGCGCAAGCCCGCCTCGTGATCGGTCTTCGCTGCCGCCGCCACCCTACTGAACCCTACTGAACGGGCGAAGAGCATAAAATACGTAGTGAAGCATTAGTTTTCGTTTAGCATGAAAAATGCACGAATGGGGCTTGCCCTACATAAAAGGAAGAACGCATGAGGGTCCCCTCGCAAAGGCCCTTTTGCGGAGCGTGTGGACATTTCCACGATATATTGCGAGCAGCTCTATGCCAACATAAAAAAGTAAAACGAAATAAAAATATCACAACAGGTGAGAGACACGTGTTAAAAAAGTAAGACTTTTCTAGGCAGGACAATTTACAAGCGTTTTTTATTTCTGTCCGTTATATCGGTCCTGCCTTGTTCTAAATACTTCGGCGAGTAGTGGGGCAGGTTGTTTTTAGGAGCAAATTTACATCTCGTGAAGACCACAGCTACACCTGGGCAGGTTTGAAGGACTGGAATGGAAAACTCCGGTTAGCAGCTTTACTATTATGCTATTGTAACAAGAACAAAACAAGCCGTTACAGCAAGATAAAAAGCGTCGTCATTTTAAATTTCTGCTTAAATGAGACTTGCACGAAACTAAAAAATTGCAAGCATTCGAACGACACAGTGTCTCTGCTTAAGAGCATAGTTTTAACACGAAAGTGTTTTATGCCGGGGTGCACCCAGATCTAACTGACGTAGAATCTGTCACGGATATGACATCACCAGAAAAACGTTCGATTGACCCGGTGGCGCTGGGACTCGAGCCACGAGCCGCAACTGGAGGCACTCGAGCTGCGACTCGAGAAACAAATGGAGGCACAAACCGCGTTCCTGACTGCGCTAAAACTTGACGCGTGGAAACGATAGCCAACCTGCCTTATAGCCTCCCTTTCAGATGGTGGTCCATCTCGGCGAGGCGAAGCAAGTAGTGCATCATGACGCTAATGAGCGCCGAGAGTTGGCGCCTCGATGCCAGCAACTACGTCTACGGGGGACGCGCAGCGTTATCTACCGAGATGCCGACTTGCGAATGTCGTGCTCGTGACACGGTTCGCTGCTCCTTTTGCTGCAGCGTACCGTGTGTTCACCAAACTTTTCGCTGACAAGCCGCTTGATTTTGTTCGCACAAACGGTTTGCGAGCGCCTGTGGTTTTAGTCTGATTTACGCAATGCTCCTACGCGTGCACTCTAGTGTTTAACGTTGATACGTCTAAGGGTACCATACCGATGAAATATAAATAGCGAAGTGCAAGTTCATATCGCTGCATAACAAACATCCAACTGCTCTTGTGAAGGAACATTTCACTGCCTTCTTTTACCGGTTCCTATAGAAGAGGAAGCAACCACAATTTGTTTTATTCTTCTTAAAGATGATGATCAAAGTGATTAGTACAAAATGCACTTGCCCTTCACATTAGGATAAACTCAACGCATCGGTTTGATAAATACGCAGTTGAACATCTCTTGAACGAACCACAATAAGAAAAAGGCGTGAGGCGTATGTGCTACGTTTATATGGTTTGTGTTGGACGCATAAGAGAACGCACAGGTGGATGAAAAAAAAATCCGCCCGTCTTTCTAGTCTTTTGAAACGGACATTAGTGGCTCCTTTTCTCCGAATTCGACGAGCGAGTCTACTATGGGCTCGTTTTTGAGGCTATGCTCCGTACCAGAGCTTTACGTGGGCACGGGAAAAATATCTACGCGGTTTTTACAAATACCAGTGAATCTGTAGCATATTTGCTAGTTGACGAATGCTTGGTGAAGAAAAGGACTGCCATGTGTATTCTGGCGATAGAATGAGAGAATGCTACACACAGGCTTTAGAATAAAGGTGTGTAGTACTGCAAACGAGCGATAATGCAAGACTGCCAGCCCTCGCTATTCAGAGAAGGGCTTTTCATTGGAAACGTGCGTGACACTTGAGACTGAGTGGTTGGTGAAGGTCTCTATACTTGGGCTGCTGCAACATCAAACGGCCTCAAAAATCAAACACACGCCGTTGTGAACTTCTGATTCAGCGAGGGGTCGTTGGAAACTTCAGCTCCATTTATCTATGTATTTTGGACTACGGGAATATCTAGGCATGCGCAATCTCAAGGCAAATTGGTGTCATCACCTAATATACTATGAGGGTGGTTGTTCTGTATAGCAAGCAAGCCTTTGGAAACAATCTTGCTCAAAATCAAAGAATAATTGTGGCTGGAGTCCGCAAATTAGTCGCATTTCTAATCATCAAAGATAGCTGCCCTGAAAAACGATAGAGTTGCATCCATCACATTTATTCAGATTCGGCTGTTGACGTACCAGACGCCTCTTTTGGCAGCTTCTCTGGCGGGAAGTTAACGGGTGAAGGCAATTTGCAGCTGAGCGCCCTGCAGGCTGGCACTGTTTACAAACGACCTGAAAGAGGTCTTGATTCCTAATAAAGGCAGGAGCATCGCATTAGGCACAAAAAAAATTACGTCTACTTTCAGCATGAACCTTTTGGGCTCGCATTTTAGTGCAACACATCAGAAATTAACTTCAAGAAGAGTGCTCTTTATGCTAAGACTCCAGCCTTTAACAATTTACTATACTACTCGCTTTACCCTCGCACAAAGCACAATGTTCACACATACTTACGTACACCAGAGCGCAGTTTCTGCTGACAATTTATTCTCGCACGTGCCACAGTTCCCTTAGCGTATCCTGCGTACAGCGTCATCTATCACAGCCAATCTCCTCACCATTGAGGAAGCTTTTCGTTTCATTTCAACCAAGCGCCCCGGAAATGGGCCATCTTTACAGAGTGGACTGCAGTATCTCAAACGTGCCTCTCCTAAAAAACATACCTGGACCATATTTCCAGTCATACTGCACACCAGATAACGTTTCTCTGACTTCGTCGCCACAGTGGCGATCTGGGAAATGAGAATGTACATGAAGCAGTTGGCTGCAGCCTGGAAAAGCATAAGGGCCGGTAGATTTTCATTAGCAGGCGTGATGCTATGAATATTAAAAAAGGCATTGGTATTCAAAAAACAACGGAACCTGCAGTTTCATCCAAACACCACCGTGGCACGTACGTGACAGAGAACCTACGCTTCAGACGAAGCTGACTAATTTATTTCTGCAAGAAATAGAAAATAGGAACCGTCCGCAGCGTGCGTTTTAACGCAGCGCCCGCAAAGCCGTGCGTGTTTCGAATTGGCGCGGACAAAAACTCATACAGTGATAACTGTGGAGCGCTGTAAACCACGAACAATATCTATTGGAGTGGACTCATATTTGCAAGGCACGCAAGGTACTTTACCAAAACTTGTGCGCCTAAAGGCAGGAACAATGACCTAGAAATCTTGTAGTGGCGTAGAGTGTGCAAGCTGTGCGTGTACCCCGTTTGTTGCAGGCGGCGGCGGGTCGTCTCGATAACCGTAGTGCTCAAGCACGGCAGCCCGAAGTCATCGTAGGGTTTTTGCTGGGCGATAGTAGGGCGAGGACGCAATGGAGGTCTAGCGGGAGCGTCTCCCAGAGGATGGAGTGCTTGAGCGGCTCAGTGGTGACGTAGTTCAGTGAGAAGGTGGCATAAAACTTGAAAAACCAACCTCTGAGGTGGCGCGCATCGAACACCGGTATCGGCGGTTGCCCCCGCGACGCCTTGCCGGTGTGCCGCTGGCCTTGTATCAGGCGGGATCACGTCCGTGTCACCACATGTAGGAAAGCGGCCGTGGACTCGGCGATGCGCTGCGGCCTTCCACATTTGTTCAGGTGCGTAAGGCCCGGCCGGAACTTAGAGAGCAGCGTGGACATGCGACCGCCCCTGCAGCACAGTCGTGTTCAAACTCCTGTGGCGCATGGCACTGCGGACGCCGCCTGGCAAGCACCGCTGATGATGAAGGTAGCAGGTGTTTATGATGAGGATAGTGGTGTTGAAAATAGATGATGATGCGCCACCACAATCCCTTTCAGGTCCATGGTCTTCCCCATCAGCTAAACGCAAAGGACTGGTGGCGTTGTTTGATTATCTGCACAACACCGTCGTGTTGAAGTGATGTAAACTTTAGTAGAGGTGAACCTTCCGATATCTGTATTACACTACTACAGAAGACTAAACGTGGTAGTTTATTGTTTTTGTTTAAATTTATTTCGTTTAATTCACATTTATCCCTTTATTTTTATCAAAATCAGTGAGATCGCATCCAATACATTCTACACTCAGTGTGAAGAACAAAAACATTGGAAACCAGTTCCTGTTAAAAAGAAAACTTATGTCAGTTTATAGCAGTACAGAGGGTGGCGCTACATTATATGTACGCTATGACAACACGCAAATGAGCAACTTGGTATTGCCCAGAGGTGAGAAAAAATTTTGAAGTTACAGATTATTTATTTTTATGCTTTTAGGGCGTAATCCGCTTTACTTAAATGAAATAGAATAGAGAAATCCCGAACAAAGATTTCCTACAAAATCAAAAATGATAAGAAAATAATAGTTGGTACTTACGAAATATTTCAGTGGCAGAACCAAAAAAAGTGGCACTACGTATACGCTGGGTCTTATTAACAATGCTTAGGGGTGGAGTCAGGAAAACAAGGGATACCCTCTCCCCCCCACTACCGCCTTACCCCTCGCCATTCTTGAGACGTGACCCTTTCTATGCTTCGCTACATGAGCACATCCGTTATTTACTCGAACAAATATCCACACTGCGTATAAACATTTCTGGGTGTCCACTAGCTCGCAAAGCACGTAGAGAGTTTCATTAAAATCCAACTACACCAGGAGACGAAGCGACGTAGAAGGGATTAAGAATTGTTGGGCTAGTTGGTTCAAACCGCAAGAAGGGTAAACTACGTGAGGAGTTAAGACGAAAGCAATAAGACACACGACCCTAGAAGTGCAGTGTAATTGTCGTTCGTGTTTCTTCTCGTCCTATCAACTGTTAGCCAGTGAATCCCTGTTAAAATAAACAGCATCCTCTATTCAAAATTTGGGAGCGCTTTTGTGAAAACCGGCTTCCTGTATCTGCTTTACTAAATGAGAAGGACATACTATGCCTGAACAAAGGGCCTTGAAAACAATAAACCACGTTTTTCCTCCTACACACTGTCTACCTCTATTTTGAAAAACCGCAAATTACTTCTTTTTCCGCAGTGAGGCTTTCGTATAGCTCTCTTGGTATGTAAAGTCCTTTGTAACAACTTTTCTTTTCCCCGAACTACTTTCCAAACACGTGGTACAAGTAGCCGCTCTGCCTCCGAGGGCAAATTTTTATTTCCTCTTGCCAATATTACATACTACTAGTGAGTCTCCAGTACGTCGGGGTTATAATTTTGAGTGATTGCCCATCGCAAGTTTTACGAGCAACCAGGGTAACTTATGCATTGATAGACTTTTTTTGCATCAAAAAATATCCAACGCATCGATGAACTCGAAGTAAAAGAAAAGTCCGAAGAGTATCGACTTGAATTGCCATGCCAACAATTTTACTCCTGCTCTCTTGTGGGCAACAATGATATCTGCCGTTTTTTTACAAGTGACGATGTACTTCATACCTGTTGTGTGGTCTGTTGTGTGTGTGTTATTGAAATGTGAACCAAACACAGCTGTCTTATTTATAGTTTTGTTTGTATAGAAAAAACATTTTGTTCTTAGTACTGTTATTGATCTTGAATTAGTCATGTTTAATTCTACCTATGCTCTTTGTTGACAATGTATTACTACATTTCCTTCAAACATGTGATTGTACGTAGTATACACCTAATTTCTTCGTGACATGTTTTTTAATCGATTTATTCCAAGCCAATACCCTAAGGACCCGGACATCCATGCATGTATTTGGTGAAAAAAGTTAAATAGACAATAAACAACCCTGAAACTTGAAACTATGAAAAAAATCCGGAAACTGCACTGAAACCTTTTACAGGTTTTCTGATACCCTTTACTTTTATAGACTATGAAAACGCGCTTGATTCAATAGATACCAAAGCAGATCAGGAAGCAATTAAACAGCAGGGATTATAAGGGACATTTATGAGAATTGTATAGCTCATATAATAGGCATGTGCGGGCCGGTCAGTCCTTCACAGCCAAAGCAACAAATTCTCGATCTGAAAGGGAGCAGGTCAGGCAGATACCATCTTGCAAAAGCTGTTCACAGCTTGTAAAGGTAATATTCGAAAAGCTTGCCTGTGATAAAATAGGGAAATGAATAAACACAGAATAATTGAATCAACCTGACGATTGCCGACGACAAAGTGTCGCTTAGCCAGACTGCAGAACACCTACAAATATGCTTAAGCAACCAGAATCGCAAGGAATGGCGGTGGGGCTTAAAAATATATTAAAAAAATCTGAAGTAATAATCAATAAGGATGCCTAAGTTTTCTCTCCAGCATATGTAACCAAACACTAGAGCAAGTAGACGAGCGGGCGCAAGCATGCCGATGGCGACTGCCATCTCTCCTTCCCCTGCAAACCACTTCCTGTGACGCGAACTATTTCGACGAATACCTCGCTTCACTATCAACGCCATATCTAGATTTCACCCCCTTCAAGATGAAACAGCGCCATAACAAGAGTCTGCAACCATCATTTAACTCCGCCCGTGAGGACAAGCGTGGTAGCCGCTTCTGTACAAAAAAAAATACCCCGCACTCGGTTCCAGCCTCCGGCTTGCGATACCGCAAAGCTTGCGCAGCTGTATTCTAAATTTGATGAACGACGATCTTACATTGGGGCATATTGGATACGCCCACACACTCCATCACCCTAACAAGGTTAATATTGGCTAAACATGCGCAAAACTGCAGAACATAATGCGGAAACGTGTACAAAATGTCAGCGACACAGCCTACCCTAACCCGCTGCGATGGAAAGACTTCGCCCGCTAATTCAGTAAGTACCCCCTTCGAGCAGGTGGACATTTATTTACCAATACCATTTCCGCGCTCATCGAGGGGTAATCGCTGGAATATCGTGTGTGTGGAATACGTAGCACATTACTCTTAGACCACCGCTGTACCATGTGCTGCAGCTGTGGAAGTCTCCCTGTTGCTCCTTCGCAACAGACAATAACACTTCGCAATACACAACGCCAGGTGATAGTAAGTGAATCTTGCCGTCAGGTCCCTGCGGACGCCGTCGGAAAGCTCCGGCACCCCTTTAAGGGGCTGTCCCACCAACCCCTTAGCATTTCACCTTCAAACACACGGTCGCTATGATCTAACAGAGCAATGCGAAATATGCTCACCATTTAGGTAGTTCCCATTACCTACAAGTGCGCCGACATGTTTTTGTTTACGGCAGCACGCCAAGGAAACAGGAAAGTATAAAATTATTGGATACAGGCATTTCTTCTCTTTTCAGTAATGATAACCTCGCAGCTACCTGAGCACCATCTTGCGTTTCGCTGAACGCGAGGAGCCTACTATGCCTTGCTGAAGAGACCCGTGCGCTTGCGCCCCTACGCAGATTAGCGTCACATGACCGCAATAAACGACATTAGCGTCGGTGCCGAGACCTCGCTAATCCCACAGGCGATATAGTGTGCTCCTTGGTCCCGTAGCGTCGGCGAAAACTCTGCGAAAAACTCGCCATTGTGCTGGTTCTATTGTTTTGGGTAACTATTGAGCGAAGCTAATTACTAGCAGTCACATCAAGCCACCACTGATTGACCCTCGTAGACGACCCAAGTTGTGCATAGGCAGCCTGAAAAGCTACAACTCCCACGTTCAACGGTAACTTGCCCATTGTGCTTCGTCTGTGAAGGAAAAGTGTTACTCTCCACAAGTTATTTCATGTTGGCTTGGCTTACCGTTTTTTTTATCCTTAATGGCTGAGCTTAAAAAATTAAAAGGTATCCAGTAGCTCATGCCTTTTGGAGAAGAGAAAAAAGCCGAGATTTGCTTCCCGGAGTGCCCGGCAGTGCTTAATATTTCCTCTCTATGGAGCCTATCGTCGTGCGTAAATAAATTCTTCCAGGAAGTAACAAAATAACTACCTCGGACAGGTGGTCAGTGCTTACCCGAACCACGAGATGAGAGTCCCGTGCAGAATAAGCATGCGCTTTGTGCACTCGGCAAGCACTCCCACATAATAAAAAGTAAGCTACCTCTATCACTAACGCGACCGCTATACAACTAACTCATCCTACCACTGATTTCACATCGAATGGATACTTGGCGCCTAACTACACAATTGGACAGGAAACTTACGTCGGCTTCACTGTCCACGAAACAAAGAGTAATAGGAGTAAAACTAAGACACAGGATACGAGTATTCTGCTTAGGGGAAAAAAGACGAGTTTCTAACAAATTGAAAAACATTACTACTGAATTTCCATTGGCCATGCAGTGCTGCCCAATGACAACAGGAGAATGCCAAAGTAATAAAGTGGACACCGACAGGGAGCTCTGTAAGAACTAAAAGCCCACTAACTTAAGAGATGCAATAAATAAGAAAAATCAGGAAAAGTAATGCACTCGAGCAGCGTAGTACAGGAACGGTTGGAGGTCAACGGAAAGCGCCTCCATACTGCCTAGGACATATGTAGGGTGTTTTTGTTGTCGAAGATGGTGATAATGATGACGACGACGCTTCTAGACAAACTGCTGTGAGGGATATTTTGTCGGGTACCGACCTTTCTGAAAACAAACTTCGATGACCCCGATACGTATTCACAACATTGTCGTCTAGCCGGGACCGAAATATACTTTTTTTAAAACACCCACACACACCCAAACATAAACAACTAGACGCAGCTTTGAGAAGGCACGGTTCGGGTAAACAGGAATAAGCATGGAAGATATGAGCACAATAACATGACTCGCTCAGAACACAGTCGGCGAGCTTCTCGCACCGTTGGTCGCATTCTACTGAGCGTGAGAACAGAAGTGGCTATGAAGTAAAGGGGCCATTCGGACAAAACACGTTTGGCTCATTGGAACGTTCTCGGTAGAATCACACTGACACCACTTAATGTAAAACTTCGCTTGAATAAGCTAGCTCATTTACTCAAAAAGAACCCGTTATGTCATATGTGCCAGCTGTGGGATTGGCTCAGGCCGGCAAAAGCAAATCAAAATAAGGCAGGGCTTACAAGCTTCACGAACGAGGTATTTCCGCCGAAATGTTCGGCACATTCTTATTGGCCCCCATCGAGTAAATGGAGCTTTCATAGCTCCCCGGTACCACAGTAGTATAACCGGTTATACCCAATTGCAACAGTACAAAAACAGGCCAACAGGCAAAGAGAATTTCCGAAAGTGGAGAGAAATTAACGCGGAAAGATTTCTAGCGACCCACCTTCAGGGGGACGGGCCCGGGGGACTCCCCGTGTCCCCCTTAGGAAGAAGCCGGATGGGGTGGGTTGTTGTGAACGGGAACTTGGGCATCGGGACGGGTTTTGGGAGAAAGGAGGGAATGGGGGGAGCAATTTTGCTCCGATCCAGTTGTATGAATTTGTTTCAAGACTGATTGCTCAACGAGGGCATCAGACAGTGCCAATTGCCAAATGTGCAGTCCCTGCCACGGGTAACCACTCACCCAGAGGTTCCGATAACTCGGCCCCAACTGTGGGAGACAGGAAGTGCCCTACTTGGTAGAGACGACCGCCCCCCACCCCCCCGACCCCCCGCTCCGTGGCCGTAGCGTACTAACGTCCTCGATCGACGGCCCCGCACCAGGTACTAACGAATCACCAGTGAAGCTTTCCACTATACACGGGTACTTGCAACTCCTGCTTTTTACGGTCTCCGGACACCAGAAGTTTGTTTGCGCATGGTACCTCAACGGCCCGTTCGCAAGATCCCTTCGTCAGAATAAGAACCTATCCTTATGTCCTCATCTTTGCCTACTCTGTCGCTCATAGGAACAAGAGACTTCGGGCATTGCCTTGCATATGGCAGAGGAGATCGGTCCGGGCCTACTAGCCGTTACTTAGGCAGGAGAGTTTCCCCAGTCGGTGTACTCACCTCACCTTACCTCGTTTTCCCCGTACGAGACACCAAGTAGCTTGTGGTAGCTGGTCCCTGAGGCATAGGGAAGATCAGTCTATAGGCCCGTCGCAGCAAGGTTACAGGGGCGTGGACCCCCCCCCCCCTCCCGCCTCATACGGACTGTACAACAGCTATCAACTAAGACATTTGGTTACAGGGGTATGTAACTCCCCCCGACCATTTTTGATCAGGTCACTGGCCCCGCCAAGCTTGCGGTTACAAAGGTCGCCAGTCCCCTGAGGCGTAGTGGTTTCTTTACCATTGAAATCGGTACTGCCAACTACAAACGACTGTACGCGGGCATCACTCGCTACTTCGCAACTTGACTCGGCGGCCTCCTCTCACGCCCCGGCCAAAGAACGTCATAGTTGATCGATCTCGACACGTCTTCCTACTTCAACTGCATTTCCAAGTGCCGGGTTGACACCCGACCGCCCGACCTCCACGTAGGACCTGATTCCAGTTGACCAGGAACCTCCGCAGTGGTGGCCGTTTTGCACGCTCCCTGGGCAGGTTGTGCGGCCTCCCCGATTCCTCAAGGAGGTCTTGTGAAATTACCATACTTCCACGCTCTGGCCCTCATGACATTAGGTTACAAGGGTTTGTCACAACCCCCGGCCTGCAGACCAGCTCGCAAGTTCAAACGAACGGGCCCCAAGCTATGGTTACAGGGGTGTGCACACCCCCGGCTCCGCAGTGGTTTACCCATTGCTTCAGCAATGGTACGCCAACACTACGTGCGAACTGTACCGCTTGAGCGCAGTGATTACTTCGCAACATTGACCCCCTGGCTTCCTCTCACGCTAGATTACAGGGCGCGTTACCACCCCCAGCCTTTGGCCTCCTGCCGCACTGGATTACAGGGGGTCGCTACTTCCCCCAGCCAAGAGAGTCATAGTTGATCCACAAATACAATATTTCAAACTACACGGGATCCTCTGAGGAAGTCCCAGTAGCTCCGCACTCCCGCCCCAAAGACTGAAGGTTACAAGGGCTCATCAAGTTCCCTCGGTCAGCAGACCAGCTCGCATTAAAGGCCCCATCGATGCTCCGGTTACCGAGGTTCGCAACAACCCCGGCCTCATTGTGTATACCCACGCTTCAGCATGGCACGATAAAACGAACTGTACCGCATATACCCCTATGACTTGGGTTACAAGGGCTCGTCACCTCTCTCGGCGAGCAGATCGGTTCGTGTTTATAGGCCCCTTACTAGCTGCGGTTACAGGGGCTCACAACTACCCCCCCCCTCATAGTAGCGATCACATTCCTTCAGCAACCGTGCGCCACTATAACACAAACTGTACACCTTGAATGCAGGTGCACTTCGCAACATCGACCTCCCGGCCTCCACCCGCACTCTATTACAGGTTCGCGTTGCCGCCCCCAGCCAAAGAGAATCATAGTTGATCCACAGAAATGTGCGGCCGCAAATTTTGATCGAATTACCATTCCAAACACCAACCTCGGTAACCACCCAGGCTGTCCGCCGGGCCTGCGTCCGCATCACACATCGGTGTTCTTGGAAGGCACTTGAAGGCACTTCTAGAAAACAAGATGTTTTGCCTTTTCATGAAAAGCTGTCAAATTTAAATGCCGCCTCTGCCGGCCAGAAAAAAGAACTCCGTCGCCAGGTACAGTATCGCAGCTAGCACCCTGTACAATTTTGAGTGCAGCAAAGAGCATCAAGATCGTTAAAGCCACCCTTTCAACAAAACTTTGGTCCTTGAAACGCGTTAAGGCCCCAAACAGTCTCAAAAGGCAAAAGGGATACTTAAGTGACATTTGGGAATACAGGGGTAAGTGACCTTGCGCCTTTAGAGTGCCGTGTAGCCACTAAGTTCGTGGGAAAGCAGCAGGCACAAATCACGGAGTTTTTCACTAAAAAAAGAATTCTTTAAGGGTGAATTTATTATCACTGATGTCTAGCAGTTTGCTGTCATCTCTGTTTTATTTCCGCGAGCCTTAACTCGAAACCTGCATGTAGCAAAAACCGGCATGGAATGAAAAATTTAGATCTCTCGTAACTTCGTTATATCTAGATTTAACTGTGTACGATATCAGGAACTGCGGCTATACATGCACAATCCTGCTATCTAGACGGAATTACGGGTTGGATTCATCATTATCTGTCCTATTAACTTCCTGGGCTTCCGAAAACAAAAACGGGTGCTCCGTGACCAGGAACAATTGAGAATGGTTACGTTCACGTATAATTTTATTCCGTGCTCGGGACTCTCGCAAATTTGTTGTTGGGATGAGCGTCTCGGGCACCTTTATGTTGACTACTTGTCTTCACCGGGTACTAAAAACACAGAGGGCATAGAATCAAACCCCATGGCACAATTTAAGCAATAAGAGATACATGCCACTAAAAATTCTAAAGAGATATGGTATTCCGCACGAATATCTTCAGAAGAATGCAAAGATGACAGTGTGCAAAGACTGACATTCGCTCGATCCTTTACTATATATGCTTTGTGAAAAATTGCAATTCCACTGTTCCTCTTCTGTTGTGCTTAAAGTTCCCTTTCTGAAGGTATAACTTCGGTTGCATCGAGTGCATGGTTTCCAGAATGTTTACATCGTTACAAGGGTTGGTGTGTGAGCGAAGGAATATGTGACAAGTGGTGTTTCAGCGCATGTGGAATGCCCTGTCTTACGAACGCACTGAGTACCGCACACTCTACATTCTAAAAGCAAAAGTGAAGTTGAAAAGTCGCAGTTAGGTTTTGCAGGAAGAAGAGAGTTGAAATGAGAGAAACAGTTATTGTTGTTGTCCAAACGAGTATGCATACGCGGCACCAAGCCTTCCCGCGTGAGTGACATTTTATTTTAGGTGTATGCTCAGTCTTAGCGCCTGCCAGGTGTTTGTTTTTATTTTTGGGTAGGCTGTATGCGGCGTACAGATGATATGGGAAGATTTTCAAAATCCGAATGTTCACATATGCTCTAGTATGTTGAAGTTACCTGTCTAAGTTAGTTTGTTATTAGGGGAATTACTTCCAAAGTAGCACGGGCTCGAATTGAGGATTTGGCTTGCTATTTTATAAAATGCCCTAAATGAAAAGATTAGTTGAGCAGCTTGGTATGGTAACCTGGTATCATTACTTGCATACTTGTGAAGATTGCATATGTTGTTGTTCGACGAGTCGTGTGCACTGCCAGTGCAGTATTTATTGTGTTCTCAAGGGACTGTGAACTGTCTACTCCTGAGAACTGCATTTGTGAATGGAGTAAACTCAAGACTGTGACATGGCTGTAACAGCAACTAGTCGTGCGGCACCACAGTGCGCGGGAAGGATTAGCATTTACCCCCGTCTCCTGCTTTCCAATGTGTCATATGGCATTTTCCAACCCCACCCCCCAAACGTGATCGCCCCCAAAAGGGGCCGCACCGAAGTTTCGTTCCCACCACTTCCCAACTTGAGTATTCCGAAACCGAACAACTACTCTCGCTTCTTAGTAATAGAATCAGTTGACCAGTTGAACCCTCTTGCTTCAAAGTCAGTATTCTCGTCTCCAAATTTCTTGAAGGTGTCATCGGCAAAATCATATAAAGCCAAAAACAAAGAACCGGTGAAATCCTTGTTGAAGTCAGTAGCCAGAATCAGGCTGATAAACTACTTGCACAAACCCGCATCGCCGATCTGGCCATCCGAGTCACGCCCCACCGCAGCCTAAACAGCTCCCAGGGCGTGATTTCCGAATATGACCTAATCAATGAATCTGAAGCTGACCTGCTGGAGGGCCTTCGTAGTCAGGGCGTAACAGCGGTCAAGCGCATAACCATCCGCAGAGGCGATAAACAAATACCGACAAAGCACCTCATCCTAACCTTCGACAAGGCGACCCTTCCTGAATTCATCAACGCAGGTTACATTCGTTGTTCAGGTCCCGGTCCCTACATGCCGAACCCACGGCGCTGCTTCAAGTGCCAACGGTTCGGGCACGGCACAAACACCTGTCGCGGGGGCCGACTTACCTGCGCAAATGCGCCCAGCACGATCACCCGGCCGAAAACTGCAACGTGCAACAACTTCTTTGTGTAAACTGCCAGGGTCCACATGCGCCCTACTCCAGAAAATGCGAAAAAGTTTCAATTAGAAAAGGAAATCATTAACATCAAGGTCACTGAAAACATCACTTTCCCAGAGGCGCGGAAGAGGTCGCCTCTTTCCCTCTGGGGATGTACGC